>JAHBMJ010002479.1:0-15420 GCA_018398765.1 Chromera velia | reverse complement strand
TGAAGGCTCGGATGGATAGGGTAACAGAATGCTTTCCAGAAGGCGGAGGAGTAAAACAAGGCGATCCTCTCTCTCCTCTCCTCTTTCTTCTTTTCATCAACAATCTGCATAAGTCTATTAGCTCCAATAATGAAAATAGGAATGAAAGCTCCAAGTCGGCTGGGGGTATTGATAGAGAGACTCCTGTCAGACTGTCTGACGTTTTAATCGAAAGCATCAGATACGTTGACGACCTTGTTCTGTTTGCTCACAGTGCTTTAGACTTAAATTGCAGAAACGCCTGTCTCGTCTCGAGGACTATTGTAAGGAGCACGGCCTGAAGGTGAATTTAAAGAAGACAAAAGTTATACATCTCTCCTTCCCCCACCCCGACCTAGTGCCCCGGACCCCTTTTCTTTATGAAGGTAGACCAGTGGAAGCGGTGAGTAAATATAAGTATTTAGGCAACTGGGTTTTTGAGGGCAGGGACCTTAGCAAGACAGTCGAAGCCCGCATTGAAGCGGCAGAGAAGGCATTGGGGGCTATGTTTGGTACTCTCTCTTCTTTAGGCTTTGTTTTTCCCTTTTCTATAATTATTTTGTTCAAGGCTTTCTGGCTGCCAGTCGTGCTGTATGGACTGGAAACGATCCTGCTGATAAAGACAGATGTTGCCTGCCTTGATGCATTATAGTTACGTTTTGTTCGATGTTGTTTTGGTCTTTCCCATCACTCTTTTGTTTCGCTTTCCCTTCTTTCTTTCTCTTTCTCTCTCTCTCTCTCTCTCTTTCTCTCTTTCTCTCTCTCTCTCTCGAGCCATTCAGTTCTCTACTTGGTAAGTTGAGTGGGGGCTTCATTTAATGCATCAAATCGATCGACCGTGCTCTACCCCGGGCAGTGTGGAATAAGTGTTTGGCTGGCTCGTGTGAACCCTTCGTTAAGACAGTAAAATAGCTGGCCGTTCCATTTAATTTGCTCCCTTTTGTGACCTCCATTGCCAAGTACGGTGGGGGACAAGTTTAAAAGGAAGGGCAAGGGCAGAAGGAAAAGGGCAGCAAAAAAGAAAGGAAAAATTTTTCAAAACGGTCTCCAACACCAAAACGGTCTCTAAAACAACCCTATCCTGCAAGCATTTTAGGGCAGTAAACAGTTGTTAAAAAAGAAAAATAAAGAGTTTTAAGCATTCTGTGAGTGCATTTTTGCGTTTATGAATCATAGTTAATGAGTGCTAGAAAAAAATGTATTGCGGCTGAGGCCGTGCGCGCTGCGTACGCCTCACAAAGCTTTCAAGGGAATTTAAAATCAGATCGGAATCCGATTTTGATGCACGCGTGCGGTAGAATTGAAGGGCTATGCAGCATGAGCTCTGATTTGACAAAGATAAGCTAGTCACACTACATATTTCTCTTCACACTGCTCATGAACTGTTTACTTTTCACCGCTCATGTTTCCTCATATTTTCAGATCAGATTGCTTTTGTTGAAGTCAAGGCTGCTCTACGCTTTGCCTTGGGAGCAGACTTTGGATAGAACCTCAGCCGTCTTTTTTCTTTTGGGCATGGGTTTATTTCCCCGTCTTGTTCTGTCAAGTAGGCGAGGTGGGTAAAATTCGAGAGGGTCGTTTTGCTCCCAATCTTGGGTCGATGTCTTGTTCTGCTACGTGCCTCGATGCAAGCTTTCGAGCTTTTGCTTGCCTTGCTAGGGGAACTGGGGCTCTCTTCGTCTTCCTTCTGGTGAGTTTGGGGTTCCATCTCCTCTCAGACGTGAGCTATCCGTGACCCTCGTTGCATCATATCAGGCATTGGCCCACCTTTGCCCAGACTCCCATACTTCTTTATCTTCTTAGTATGTATCTGCAGGCAGGATTTGGGACTCCCACTAGGCTGTTTGAGGGAGCCAGATCGGCCTTCGCGTGCTCTTCGGTGGGTTCATCCGTTTGTCTTCCTCGAAGCCTGCAAGCCGTTCCAACACGTTGGAACATGATGCACCTCAGACTTTCGCCTGGAACTTCATTCTTTTCTTGCTCTGTGACTGCATGCAGGATCTGGGACGCCTTTTTGCCTCTACTGAGGAGCTGGGGTTGCTTTCGCCTTTTTTCTGGTGAGTGTTTATTTTCGTTTCTCTGTGTGGGTTAGTGCATGATGCACTGTCGAGCAGATGCTTGCTTTAAACCATCTTTTTTGGCTTTGTTGCCTCTTGTGGATGTGAATGGATACAGGTTTCAGTGCCTTTGATCGTGCTGCGGAACAGCATTTGAGGCTCCACATGATGACTGTCTTTCTAGGTCAGTGGTTTGTTTTCATGGGGTCTGTGTTAGTCGTTCCATTTTACATCCATGCCTGTCTATCAAAGTCAGTCATATGCATCTAGTAAGTATGGTTTGGAAAGAGAGGAGAGAGAGTATGCGAACCTGAAGAGAGCCAAAGGAAGGAAGGGGGGGGTCGCCTGCCCCCGCTTCCCGTTTGTCTCCCTTTCATTGCTTGCCTGTCTTTATTCGGGTCTTTTCTTTGTGTTTGAGGCACCCTGGCCCATGCTTTAGCACCATCCCCAGCTCTGTCTGGCCCCAACGCGTGACTCTTCATAGAACAGAAAGGCGAAGTAACGAAGAGGAGCGGGCAGAATCCGATCAAGGCAGTGAGCAGGCCGGAGCGCTGGGCCGGAGTAACGTCCATCCATGGAGGCCAGGGCAAGGATGGAGGCAGGGGCGGCAACCTGCGGTAGCCAAGCCGAGGCGGGGGGCCCGGCCCAGGGCCAGGCCCGGCGGTATCACAGGGAGAGGTCCGAGCGACTATGGAGAGCCGAGAGCAAACTAGAGCAAACAGAGACTTTGCACTATTTTGTGCTGAGTAAAGGCCACGACTGCTGGGGTCGGGGCCGGCCGGGGGCCGGCGGCACCATAAGGGGACAGGGCGGGGCCCGAGGCCGGGGCCGGCGGCATCACAAGTAAGCCGGGGCCGGCGGCGTCACAAGTGGGCCGGGGTGGGTGGCAAAGGAGCAGAGAATCTAGTGGGAGGCTGGTGGGGGAGAACGGTGAGGAGTTGGGACAAGAAAAGTGGATTGGCTTGTGTTCTGAAGGGTACCGGTGGCGGCTGTACTACTTTTTTAGCCTTATTTCACTCTCTTTCCTACCCCAAATTCCCGGTAGTGCCATGACCCCCCCCCCTGAGAGTTACCAGAAAAAACAGGTCTGATTCTTTCGGTAAGAGGGGGGGGTCAAAAAAAATTTTTGTCAGAAAAAAAAAAGAAGTGGTCCCAATTGATTACTAATGTCAAAACAACCACTTTTAATTTTTTTCCAACAAAAAAAATCGGTGAACCCCCCCCTTTACCAGAAGAATCAGACCTGTTTTTTCCAGTAACAACCAGGAGGGGGGGTCACGGCACTACCAGAAATTTAGGGCAGGACAGAGAGTGGAATGAGGCCAAGGGAGCAGTGTAACCGCCACCGGCACCCTTCGAGACGCCAGCCAATCCATTTTTCATATCCCAACTCCTCACTATTCTCCCCCATCCGCCTCCCGTCCGGGTTTCCTGTATGTGTGTGTGAGGGTGTGTGGCACTGTGTGCATATACGTATGTGTGTATGTCTGTGTGTATGTTTGTGTATGTGTGTATATGTGTGTGTGTGTATGTGTGTATGTGTGTGTATATGTGTGTATGTGTATATGTGTATGTGTGTGTATGTGTGTATGTATATGTATGTATGGGTATGTGTGTGTGTGTGTGTGTGTGTGTGTATGTGTAACTGGTGTATACATATTCTGTTTCATGATTGAAGCCAGAGTGGACTTCTACTGCATCGTGCACAACAATTGCTTCAAGTTCAGTAAGTCATTGGCAGCAAGTTATTAGATATGCAGTACGAAAGATGCTGTAGGTTTCGGTGCTAACTTTTGGAGCGGTACACACTGGTAGGTGAAGGTGCACCTGCATCCATCCTAGATGGTATCTTATGAATGTTTATTTATACAAACAACTACTCACCGTTTTATGTTTGTAAATTACTTTAATATTTTCATTTCTTTAACTGTTTTGATTTATTTAAAGCAAATTTCAAACATGAATTAGACTAAATTTAAGAATCAGTTATAGTATTATAAATTTTCCGTATCTTATTCATATATATGTACGTACGTGAATGTATAGTTATATTATAATATGTATCATCCTAGGTATTATCATTATTAATTCTGCTATACATTCTAATAGTTAAGCTTATTATAAATGCAGTTTAAACAACAAAACAATGTTTAATATCATTAGAAATTGTTTAAAAATGCTCTAGAAAATATGTAGATACTTCATAATTTTGGAGACCGTTTGGATGTTGGAGACCATTTTAAAAAATTTTTCCTTAAGATTGTAGAGGGTGTCTAGCTGTCCGACCGGTTGAAAAAACAAACTAGAAACGTTAAAGACAGAGACGGAATTTTCCCCCACCTTGCGAATCTCTCCCCATTCTAATCAGAGAATCCGATCAGACAGCGTTTGGTCATGCACCTTCTGAGTGAAAGGAAATGGTTTTCGAGAAGTGAAATGATAGAGTGCAGTGTTGAACCTCTGCCAAAGAGTCTGTTATAGTCCTCCGCAGGCTTCCGTATGCTTTTCAAGGCTCTTACAGGGGGGGATATAGATAGCCCCCAACCGGAACGGCTGTGTGATAAATGTTTGCCCCCCTCATGTATGATCAAAGATGAGGTTCATGTCCTAACGGAATGTAAGGATATAGAAAGAGAACAGAACAGGCTGAAAGAACTGTACGAAATTGCGAAGCAGAAAGCGCCCATTGACATAAGAATACAGGTCGCACAATACATTACAGGTGCAATCGGGAGGGGCACTTCTGATAACAAGAAGAAAATGAAGGATATGGTGTTGCCGTTGTGCACAATCCTGCCTCGCAACGCGGAAGCTGGTTTGTTGGGCGCCTTCTCTATTATCGGACGCCTTCACTGCCTAAAAGGAACAATTCTACCAGTCAGAGTTGTGCAGCTCTGACACCGCTCCTAGCACCGCTCTAGAGACTTACATCAAAGGATAACAGTTCGAGCTTCTGCCTTCATAGAAACAGAACTTGCTCATGCAAAGGGTTGTTTCGTTCAACTTCATTCCGGCGTACCTCTTCTTCTGATAAACCACTCTCAGGCTTTCTGATGCTCTGCTTGTATGTATCGCATTAATTGCATACACTTCATTGCATCAGCCTGTATGAAATAGACGGACGCACACAATACGCACAGTATGCGCGCGAACTGCTTTCAGGTTCTCGTCTGACGCAATTTACTTGCAGTAGCACGGCGGCACGCACCACTTCGATGTAGCGGTGCCAAAGTCTACATTGTTAACCTCTTTCTACTTAAATCATATCTACTTTTCTTTCTGTTTGCAAAGTACTCTTTGAATCAAAGATTCTTCGTGAAGTATGGGAAAGTGAGCACAACAATCACTCCCCCCTTCAACTCTGTTCGTCCTCGAACAGATCATGCAAGCTTCTCAGACAAGTCAGAAACACGTCAGCATGGCATAAACCACTGAACCCTCGGGCCTCCCGATGTCCCGCCAGGTTTGTCCAACCATTAATGCATATTCGCACAAAGGTTTTCTGATGTATGTACATCAAGACGCTTTCTTCCAACAACAACCGTCAAACCATTCATTTGCCCACCATTCATTTCGCACACCATTCATTTCGCACAATGGTGGCCTCTCTCTCTGAAACCCAGCCAAAATTCCTTTAAGAGCCATCATGCTTCACACAGGCACATTCACATTCATTGCTTTCTCTTCAAATTCATTCTTTCACTCACTTACAGTAAAGATCTTTCTTGAAAGAGAATGAATAAGGGTGAAGAATGAAGAAATAAAGACGAGGAAAAGATGAGAACGTCTAAACAACTTTCTTCGATGATTCTGCAAAAATTCTTTCCTCTTCTCTTTGACTCCTGCCAGTTGTTTCTCCTTTTCCCCCTTTACTAGTTGCGTGAACCTCTCACGCCTCCTCCACCTCTTCTTCTTTCTTGTCTTCTGTCTTGTTCTAGCTTGTGACCAAGCCTGTTATCACAGCGTCGCTTGCTTTTTTCAAGAAGACTCTATGCACAATATTGCTCCATGTCACAATGGCGATTCTCTCGCTTCACTGGCTCTTCTTTTCTTTTTTATATGATATGGCGGTGCTCCCGCTCTCTTCTTTCCGTCTCTACTCCTCTTTGGTTAACTCTTTCTGCAAAATCTTTTCTCTTTATAGATCCCCACGGAGCCCGTTCCCTTCGAGTACTATTTGGCACCATCTAGAGGGATCACGCATCTCCGTTTCATCCAAAGCAAATGTCTCTCGCTTTTGTATGGTCTTTCTATGGCCTGCTTCAAAAGGAAACAAACTGTCAACCAACATGCGATACTTTCTGTCTCTCGTTACTCATACAGCTAACGCAAACAAATGCAATTTCCCTTCAGACTGCAAAGCAATAGACAAAGCGTACTACGTCGTGCGAAGGGGCCAGTGGAATGTCGAGGACGCTCATCCCACTGATGCCAATTTCCCCTTTCTTGGCAATTCAGAAGGCAGACATTTCCACCAGAGCTCTTCTCTTCTCGGGTTTCCTCTTCTTTCGCTTTACAGTTATTCTGGTGTGTTTCTACACGCTGACTCTCACTTTCCTTCTCTTCACTTTTTTTTCTCTCTACAGACTACCAAGCAACCCGATCGATACCCCCGGCATTCCCAGTCCCCGAATGAAGAATAAGGCCAAACAGGGCATGTGCACACCGATCGGATCTCGGCAATTATGGGGCATGCAGTTTTGTCTCTCTATGTCTCTCTATTCTGTCTCAACTTGAAAACTCACTCACTTGTACGTCGATCCAGGACCTCTCTCCATCTGAACTCGCTCTCTCTCGATTTTTGCGTCTTTCGCTTGCCGTCGCTATTATAGGGTACGGAAGGAGATGGAAACACAGCGCAGATGCTTCCCCTTTCTCTGCTGACTGGAATAGACATGCCCCCTCCCGTTTCTCTTCTTCTCTCACGGCCTGCTTTCTTCACTCCAAACAAGAGACGAGCTTTCATCGACAGAACAAAAGAAAAGAATTCATTCATCTCTCTTTCTTGTCCATATGCTTCCCTCTTCTTTGCCTCTGACTCTTTCGGTTCAACTCTGGCTTCTGCAATCTTTTGCGTCGGTGTTGGGGGTAGGTGGATGGTCGGGCAGGCGGCCACACAGTGCTGAGAATACCCCCCCTCACTCGGTCTTCTGGAACAGACCCTCCACCCGATCTCTGCTTTTCTCGCTGCGGCCTCACTTCTCCCAGAGTCCCACAGACTGAGTCGTCGGCACCACGGCAACTTTTTGTGGTGTTGGGTCGGCTGTAAGCACGCTATTCTTCATTTCTCCGACCCAGCGTCAAGGCAGAAGGACAAAGCAGCTGTCCATCGCTCAACTGGTGCGCGGCACTCCCGCGTCTGACCTGAGGTTCCCTTCTCCGGTTCGATCGGTGCTTCAGCTCCACCGCTCGGCTTGACGTTGCTCTTCTCCTTGCAAGCTGTTCCCACTGAGAGCTACCCAAACAAAGCCGCAAAAGAAACGGAACAGAAACAGGTTTCCAAGATATCTGGCTCAACTTCAAAGGGAACAAGATTGCGATATCTCGGGCAGTACTAAAGAAATAAGCTGTGTGCATGCCCTTTTCAAAAAAAAGAATATCAAGACTTTTAACAGCGCAACGCAAAGGGCTCAACTCTTCCAAGGTTTCTGGAGTGAACAATCTGGTGGGGCTCTCCCAGCCAGATGCTCTGCTACCAGTTTGTTGGGCGCCTTCTCTGTTATCGGACGCCTTCACTGCCTAAAAGGAACCATTCTACCAATCAGAGTTGCGCAGCTCTGACACCGCTCTAGAGACTTACATCAAAGGATAACAGTTCGAGCTTCTGTCTTTATAGAAACAGAACTTGCTCATGCAAAGGGTCGCTTCGTTCAACTTTATTCCGGCGTACCTCTTCTTTTGATAAACCACTCTCAGGCTTTCTGGTGCTCTGCCTGTATGTGTCGCATTGATTGCATGCACTTCATTACATCAGTCTGTATGAAATAGACGGACGCACACAATACGCATAGTATGCGTGCGAACTGCTTTCAGGTTCTCGTCTGATGCAATTTACTTGCAGTTACTGTAGCGTGGCGGCGCGTACCACTTCGATGTAGCGGTGCTAAAGTCTACATTGTTAACCTCTTTCTACTTAAATCATATCTACTTTTCTTTCTGTTTGCAACGTACTCTTTGAATCAAAGATTCTTCATGAAGTATGGGAAAGTGAGCACAACATGGTCATATAGATGTGCATGGACCAATTAGAAGCTAGGGTCTGAAATTTTTGAGCCGGTTAAGCCGGTCCGCGCGATTCCGGCGGCGCCCAGGGCCCAGAAAGGTACCAAATTGGTCCCCAGAGGCCGCTGAGTGCGTTGATGCAAGAATTTGGGCCAAAACTTTCCGGGGCCACTCTCAAAATCCCGAAATTATGCTCAGAAGGCTCAAAAAGCACACCAACACACAGAGAAGGGTCATTTCGTCCTCTCGTCCCTTCCTGTCTACCTTGTTGTGTAGAGCAGTACCGATGGTCAAACTGGCACAATTCTGCTCCCCTAGTACTAGACAGCTTGCCTCTGTGTCGGGGTGAAGTCTTGTGGCGCAGTTGATCTGCTTTGGCGTGTCTGGCAGCTCCAGTCTGGACCAGTCAGGCTAGCAGTCAGGAAAGTACCTCCCAGGCCTCCAAAGCAACATTCCTTCTTTCTACCAGGAGGCCGCAGAATCGATCCCCAGCAATTTTGCCCAATGCCCTGTGTCTGTTGTCATCCTCCCAGGCCAGCGGGATAGGTTCCTGGTGAGTCTGCTGGTTGTGGGAAGGCGAGATTGTTTTGTGTTCCTGTTGTGGAGAATTGGCGTCTCAGGGGTATTAATCGACCTCCAGCTCCCCCGGTAAGTGGTTCTGTCCTGCTCTTTCCCTCCAGACAGGAGCATATGAGTGTTGGGCAGTACCTTTGTGCGATGGCTGCAGGTTTAAAGTGCTCAAGAAGGAAAAAGCCCTTCCGGCAATTTGACATAGGGCGCCATCTGGAGTGTATCTTTCTGTTCATGAGCAGACTTGTCAGTTGAAGTCCACAGTGCATCAACCATTCCTTATCCCCTGTTGGAACTAAGTTACCTGGACCAGATGGAGCGTGTTGGTATGCATTTTATCATCATTGATGTACCACAGCCCTTTCTGAACTTCTGAGTCCAGGAAGGCCACTTTGGCCTCTTCAGGTGTCAGACCTCAGACGTCCGTTCTTTGGACTCCCTGTGAGTCTGGGAGTCGTTTTTTCTACACCAAGCAGCTAGAGAGAGTCTAGAGAGGCGAACTGACGTCTCCTAGGGTCGTTGGTTTGAGTCCAGGAGGGAAAAGGGAACAGAGGGCTGTTCCTTTTCCCCTCAAAATTTTTGAGCCGGTTAAGGTCTGGCGGCGGGTTCTAATTGGTCCATGCACATCTGTATGACCCGCCGCCGCGTTGCGCTAGAAGCGGTTCCAAAGCTATAGCTGACTGTCTCAAGAAGGTCCATTCTATCGATAAAGCAAGTTGAAACGAATCGATCTGATTGGCATGCAAGCTTCCTCATCCCCCCGGGACCTCCCCCCCCCATGAATATGTGCTCTAGGTTGTCCTCAAAACCTTACTAGTAACTTAGGATTTGACGTTGCTAAATCTAGGATTTAACCCTCAATCATCATTATCAGGAAGAATATTAAAAGTATATAAATATCAAATTTGAATTAACATATCAATCAATCAATCAATCAAATCAAAACATCATTTTTTTTACTAGTAAGTAGCGTGAAACAATTGTATCTTTGACTTCAACCCCGAACTTGAATGAATTGAACCTCTTCGATCCACGTTTAATTCTAAGTTTAATTTCATATACTATCAGTTGATCATTAATTGATATCAATTCCCTTTGGGGTCGCAAAACCTGCACATATGCATGTAGTCATGATCAGTCGTGACAACCGAGCTTTTCACGTTCATGTCGTCTCTTCCATACATAAAGACTGCAACTTCACTGCGTTGAAACTCTTTGTAATTTTGAAAGGGTGTTTCTTGCTGTACGCAACTGAAATGAGTGTCTCCTAATCTATGCACTTTGAGCTGAAACTCAAGCCGCATCAAAGGGCCAAAATTCATTTACGGAGTCCTTCCCACCCGGCCATGCACAAGATCAGGCAGACAGTTATCCCAGCCAGGGCGTCGAAGGGTGTGTGGAGAAAAAAGGGTCAAATTCCACCAATATCACAGACAGCGCGATTACACAGAAGTCAGATGAAAATCCTTCCGGGAGTAAGGAATGTAATGCTTTATCCATAGTAGGTAGAACAGAGTCTCGAATTTATGCGCGGCATCAAAAACAAAGAGGAGGGGAAAGACGGAAAAGCGACAATTCAAACAATGGAACGAAGAAAGCAACACGAAAAGAAAGCGAGAAAGGAAGGACTGAAGCAAGGAATGAAGGAAGGAAGAAAAGAAGGCAAGAAGGAGGGAAGGAAGGACGGAGGGAAGGAGCAAGGAGTAAAGAAAGGAGACAGACACATAAAGAGAGAACGAGAGACGTGAATAGAAAAAGAACGACTCTCTCTCTCTCTCTCTCTCTCACACACACACACACACACACACACACACAGAGGGGGGGGGGGAGGGAGGGAGGGAGGGAAAGAGAGAGAAAGAGAGCTGACTTGAGAACTTGAAGAGCATTGCTTGTCTCCTCTGCAGCTGCTGCGCCGTTGCTACCCCCATGAACCACGATGCCAATGCTCTCTAATGCACCCCCCTCGGCCAAAAACTGCATGCAGAAACGCAAGAGGAATTCAGGAAAACACCCTTTGGATTCAGACAGAAAAAAAAGTTCCAATTCGCTATCCAGAGTGGCACTCTTCCGTACCCGACTCACAAAATCCGTGGTTGCACTTCAAGTCCTTCCTTCTCCCGCGGCGATGGGTGAACGAAAACAAACAAACAAAAAGATATTCTGCTGATCGATCATGATTGATCGACTGCTCGCGCGCTCTCTTGCAAGGGCTCTTCTGCCTGCCTGCCTGCCTGCCTTGTTGGTTTCTGCCTGACCTCCACAATCACCAAGCGTTCCCTCTCGTCCCGACTTAGGCAGCTGATCAAGAACTCAAAACTCTGCACACACACGCACAAGGGACGAACTCTCTCTCTCTCTCTGTGTGTGTGTGTGTGTGTGTGTGTGTGTGTCTGTCTGTCTCTCTCCCCCCCCCCCCCCCCCCCCCTTCCCTCCTCTCACTCACACACACACACACACACACACGCACACAACTCCACGCACGTAAACAAAGAATGCAAAGAGGATTGGAGAGGAATTCATCAAAGTAGGCTCATGTCCTTTTCCATTTTGGACTCTCCTCAACTGTCCACTTGTCAGGGGTGGAAGCACACCGGGAGAGACGCAGACCAAAGAGAAGAAAAGAAAGGCGACCCAAGCGGACAAGGGAGTATCACTCCGTTTGAATAGAAAGGTGCATCATGGGACCAAAAGCAGACGTGCCGGCAGATGGCTGTATCACCGAATCAATCATGATCGATCGATCGAGAAGATGAACGTCCGACCTCTTTCTCTCTACTGACTGACCGACCCCCATCCGGGTGCCGGGGTTTCCGAAAGTGAGCACGTTGGTGATCTGCACAAATCAGAGGAAAGAAGACGAAGCCAGCAGAGAAACACAAACAAAAAAGATTCATATTGCAGAAAGTGGTCAGAGCGGAACTTTGTGCATGCATGGCACGTGGGTGAGGTGCGCCCTGTGTGTAGCGCCATCTGGAGTGTACTCGTGTCATTTGCCTCTTCGCATTTTCTCCTTCACCACTACGCTCCCACGCTTCCTCTCTCCTCCGCAGGGCGCAATCCGGCCCTCTCCTCTCTTTTCCTTCCTTCCTGAGGCTCAGAGGCATTTCTTCCCAAAAAAAACGGTGGGCAGGAAGAGGATCAGAAAGTAAGCAAATATCTGATGAGCAAAACGCGTACCAGAACCAAAGTAATCAAAAATGAAAGCAAAACCACCAGGAATCTGCAGTCAGTCTGGCAATCAAACAAACAAGTAGGCAAGCAAATTTAAAGAAAAAAACAAGCGACACAAACAGATTCGCACGCACATTCGCACACCGAACAGGCAGGGCGCTCTCCTTTGACGGGCCGAGAAGAAGTCTCTGCAGGACGATCGACGGCATTCGTCCGGTATACACACACACATATTTGAGTGCATACATGCGTGCAGAGGCTCAAATGCGCAGGGAGTAGGATTGACAGGCACGACGCACATCGCTGTGGATACCTGTCTCACACAGACGCACAAACAATTTGCTCTCTACCCACTTTCGGTCGTCTAAATCGTCGCTGGCAAGGAAAACCATCTGCCCTTCTTTTACTGATTGATGGACTGATCAAAAGATTGCAACGAGGAAGACTGACATGAAAACGAAGAAGAGAAGGAATCAAGAAACAGGGCAGGTGAAAGAGGGCGGGAGAAAGGGGGAATCATCAAGACCTATCCCCCTGAGCCCACCCTTGCGTCGTCAGACAACCACAGTTTCCCTAGGGCACGGTGTCCGGAGGCTGTCCGAACAAATGTGCAGTCCTTCCCTCCGCGCGCCGCCGCACGGAAACGCTTCACCTGCAAGTCGGCAGAGGAAGAGGAGACCCACAGGAATGCATTCGAGATAAAAAAGCAGTGAAGGGTGTATAAGGTAAGGAAGAAACAAAAGGGGACCTGCCGAGATTAACTTCAGGAACAGCGGGAGAGAAAATGCGGCCGGATGACGAGACGGGAGATGTGAGGTGGGGAGAGGAGGGAAAGAGAGGACCGCCAGTGAACAAAGAGAGACTGCAGTAATGAGACGTGAGTTTTCTTTTTGGTTCACAGCCTCGGAGAAGACCCTGCCCACGTTCACGGACGAACGGACGTACCTGTTGCTCTACCCTTTGTTTCTGCTCTGCTCTACGCTGCGCCTCTGTCCCTCCATTGTTTGCCGTTGGGGCAGGTCCCGCCTCCCCTGCGTTGGAATTAATGGCAGATACCTGCACGCAGACAGGAACATACACGGAAGGGGGTGGGGAAGAGCAGGGCCAAACCCTGTCCTTCCGGGAGAGGCGGGAGTGAGAGGAAAGCTAGGAGACGGGAAACCAACGGACCACTATTTCGTTGTTGGTGTCGGTACGGATCGAGGTGCAGCATGTCAAAAGCTGCCACGTCGACATGACAGAGCCAGAGGGGGGGGTAATCCGCAGATCAAGCCACGGACAAAGAGCCGAAAAGTGAGGCAGAGATGCCGCAACAACTAGGCGTCTCCTCAACACACTAGAGACATGATCAAGGCAAGACGAAGAGTTTACAAGAGAGCCAGCGTGGGCCTCAGCCGTGCGTTGGCACAACCAGTAAATGGACGACTCCTTCTGGCTCAGCGCAACCAAGGACGCGGAAGTAGGCGTGCGCACTTTGAACGGAATCGCGAAGGCTCAATGGAAGAACTTTGGAGGATTGAAGTTCAACGGAGAGGGAACTCCGTGCGAACCGTCGTCACGAGGCTGCAGAGGTTGGGGTGACGGGGGTGGCAGATCATGACGATACCCTTGGCTGGGTCTGTTCGCGTACTGAGGAGCGACAACTCCGGTAGTCGTCTGATGGGGGTGGCCTGGGGATTGCGCCGTTTGTGGCACGATTTGGGGCACAGGAAAGTTTGGGCCTCCGGTACCCCCAAGAGGCTGTGTCGCAGACTGAATCTTCGCACTTTGATTTTAGGTTTGCGCAATTATTTCGCAAAAATTTCATGGAACTCAAAACTGTCTGTCCTTCCGACCGGAAAAATGTGTAAATTTTGCGGGGAAAATTCGAAAAAACTCATACTCACAGACCGCAAAACTGGTAGCTGAATCAATTCTCTCTGTGTGTGTTTGCATGTGCATGATCGGCATTCATCTCATTTCATCTCTTCCACTTTCGTTGCTTGTGACATTCCGCCACATCCGACACTTTGCAAGCGACTTATACCATGTTGATACAAGAGCTCATCACCTTTGTCGCCATTTCGCTGGACATTCTCAATCTCTACTTCTGATGCCGTCTCCTTTTCACTAGCTCCCTTAGACTTTCACCAGTCCGTCTTCTCGATGTGCGATGCCCCTCCACTCCGTCTACATCACATCAACTTGCGCTTCTCGCTGGGGTGCGAGCCTGACCCGCGTAAGCTTCTCTTCGCTGCCAGATTTGCGGAGTATGACCAGGACACAAGGACGGTGTGGTTGAGGTTCAAAAGTCACGGGGGACTCACAGCAATGTTTACGGAGAAGGGGGACGTGCTGATGAGAGGTGAGTCATCAAAAGCCAGAGAAAAAAGCCAAAGCGGAAATCAAGGAAATGATGGTGGTCCGGTCCGAGGCTTTTCCCCGAGCTCTGTGTGCGCATCCAGTGTTTCTTTTCCCTCTCTGATCGTATGTTTGATTTGTGTGTACATGCAGTCCGTGGGCCTCTTGAGAAGGCCAAGAGCCGCGCGTGTGCGATAGCGGCGTTTGTGAAGCAGAGGAGCGAGCCGAAGGCCCATTTTCTGAACTACCGGGTGACAGCGCTCAACCTGTCTTGCAGGTCAGCAGCTCTTTTTGTCACTTCTTTTATTAGTTGTGAGCTCGGGATGGATTTTGTTTTTAAGCGTCAGGAGAGCGTGAACTCGGTGTAGTGGAGTAGTGGCTGTCTCACTCGCCGGCCGAAGAAGGAGAGCGGTGGGTGTGGATGGACGAATGGATGGACAGACCGACAAATGGATGAGATGGCTAGGGCATTGCACAAATGTTTGAACAAAAAGATGGATGGATGGATGGATGGAGAGTTGGACGAAGAAACGAAGGAGCTAAGCAAAGGGAAAGAAAAAGATTCGGGAGGGGCAGCTGGGCATAGAGAATGGACATTGTGCAAGAGGGAAAGGAAGGAAAGAAGGAGAGTCGGGAGGGGCAGCTGGGCATAGAGAATGGATACTGTGCAAGAGAGAAAGGAAGGGAAAGGAAGGGAAAGAAGGAGCGTCGGGAGGGGCAGCTGGGCGTAGAGAATAGACATTGTGCAAGAGGGAAAGGAAGGGAAAGAGGGGGAAAGGAAGGAAAGCAGGAGAGTCGGGAGGGGCAGCTATGAAGAAATAAACAAACAAAAGGCGGAAGGAAGGAAGGCAGGAAGGCAGGGGAAAGAAAAGAAGGAAAGAAGGGAGAGACAGAGAGAAACGCAAACAGAAACACACACACACACACACACACACACACACACAGAGAGAGAGAGAGAGAGAGAGAGAGAGACAGACAGACAGACAGACAGACAGACAGACAGACAGACAGACAGACAGACAGACAGACAGACACACAGACA
>JAHBMJ010002477.1:0-15757 GCA_018398765.1 Chromera velia | reverse complement strand
GGGGGGGGGGGGCTGAAGAACAGGGGAGGGGAAGGGGATATTGAGTGGGTGAAAGAGTGACATTGTGTGAGAGGGGAGCGGAGTGGGCAGATCGTCGTTGGTCTCTCCACAGAGCAGGCCGCATCCTCCTCCTAGAAGTCCCGTCGCGTCGGCGGAGGGTCCCGTTGCACACACACACACACACACACACACACAGAGAGAGAGAGAGAGAGAGAGAAAGAGAAAGAGAAAAAGAAAGAGACAGACAGAAAGAAAGAAAGAAGAGCGGGAACAGACCAAATGAGCCAAAAAAAAAGCAACAGAGATGCTCATGGAAATTCGTTTTTGTTCTTTGCTTCCTTCGATGAAGGGAAGTGCAAAAGCCTTCCTTGTCACTTGTTCAGTGGAAAAGGGAGATTGAGAGAATGGGCAAGAAAAGAAGTCTCCAACTTTCCTCAACACAAGAAGAGAAAAGCTGCGCATTCTTTCCTCATGTTAGTGATCAGCTTTGTGCAGCCGCCGTGTGCTGAGCTGCATTTGCTGATCAATAGCCCGGCAGCCGTGGTGGCGCTGTCGAAATTTCTTCTTTCTGTCTTCTCTTCTCTGCTCATCCATCCTTTGATTGTTTGCACTCTCGATTTTTTCTTGCATGCCTCCTTTCCATTCCGCCCCCTGCCTTCTTCCCGTACGTCCAATTTCTTCTCAGTAATTTCTTTTTTCGGCCTTTCTGCCTGAGCTCCTATGTGGACCTCCACATCATGCGCCTGTCTGTCTCTCCGTGCTTCCTCACTTGGGACAGACTCTCTCGATACTTTCTGCTTTTCCTCCTCTTCTTTTCCCTTCTTTTCTCTCCTTCTCTGCCACAAAGCTGTCCACGAAAATCAGCAAGCGTAGGAATCCACGCAAGTGTTTTCTCTCCTGTTCTCTTCTCTTCTTGTAGGCCTTTGATCGTATGCCTTCTCGACTTTTTCTTGTGTGTGCTCTCTTTCAGCAGCTCCGCTCTGTCTGTCTCACTTCTTCTTCGCCCCCTCTCTCGTGTCTGCTTCTCGTTTTTTTTTCCCTTTCTAATCATCTCTGTGCACCCACACTTCCCTGACTTGTTTGTCTATCTTCGCTTCCTAGTCTGAGGCTTCAGCTCTCTTTGGGCTCTTCAGGGCCTTCTTCGCTTTTCTCTCTCACACTTCACTGTGTCTTTTTTGCCACCTTTCTGGCGTTCGGGATCTTTTCGTCTAGACCGACTCTCTCTCTCTCTCTCTCTCTCTCGGGGCACTTTCTGCTTGGTCGCTCCTTCTCTGTCTCTGTTTGGTGCCACGCAGGTGTCCACGAAAATCAGCAAGCACTCACAACCTCGCAGGGCCGCGCAGCTCGCCTAAATTTTCTCGGGGAACAGGTCAGGTGAGACAGGCGACAAGGAGGAATCAAGTGACTGACCGTCTGGAGGCAATCTCAGAAATGAGACTCAGCGAGGGCACTCGATCGGGGAGGCTGCTGCCTCTGAAGTGAAGACTACCCTGCACAGATGAGGATACGGGCAATTAATTGGAATTTGTGTATGATTCTTCCTGAACGAGCGTATAAACAGTGTCAAGCTGCAGTCTAAATCTCCTGAAGGTGAACGTTGAGGGTGGTGGATGGTTACGCGGGAATTTCACCGCTCGGCCAGAAGCGAAAGAAAAAACAAAAGCGGAATGCCTCTCAGGAGACGGCAACTGTCAGTGCAGCAAAGAGGGGACGCACCTGCAGAATCCGTTCTGGACGTTTGGAGACACCCAGTTCCTTCCTGCGCATGCCACACTCCGCTCCCTTCATTTTCTGCAAAATTCCTGCTGCACAAAAAAGCCAACTACGGGAAAGAAAAACAGAAAAAGCCCCTCCCCCAGGGGACGAAGAACGGCGGCTGAGAAGGACAAGGGAAGAATGGAAGAGGGAAAGGAAAGGGGTGCTGGAAGCATGCTGGAAGCCCACATTTTGTTCGTCGCTCTTCACCACTTCTCTTCCTGTCTTCGCGAGTGGGAGGTGTTCCCAGACACCTTCTTTGATCTCTGTCCCTTCTGCTGCATGGACATGCGCAGCCCCTGCATGCAGAGAAACAACCACCATTTTTGTACCCCTTAGAGGCAGCTGCGCTTATCGAGAAGGTATCAGTGGGGCGGTTCGAAGGATGAGACGATAACTGCACGATACAAGCTCGGGCTAACGCACATGCAGGTCGACCAAAAGATTCTCTCTTACTTCCTCCCTCCCAAAAAGAAACTGAGGAGAAAGATACAAAAACGAGAGGGATGTGGAGCTAGAGTGCGATTCACGGCTTCCATATTTCTGGATTGCTTTCTTTCTGGTTTTTGTCTGATGGACTGTTTAGTTCTGTGGCTGGAACACAAACAGGCACCCAGACGGTTACTCCTTGTGTCACAGAAGTCACGGAAGCGCACACAAACGGAAGGATACAAGAGAAAACCAGCACAACTGTTCCACTCATGACAGAAGACTGAATCATAAACACGCACAAAAACAGCAGTATGTCCGCAAAAGAGATGGTCATCAGTACATGCGTGCTTGAATGTATGCATCCCTTTGAGCAGTCGAGCCCCTTACGTCCTTTCTGTATTTGAAGCAAACGAGCTTTTTCTGCAACGAAGGCACAGAGGCACAACCACTGACGTACCGCAGCTTCCCCCCTCCCAGGACCCTTGCCGTGACTCGCGTGTGCAGCCTCTCTCCTCAGCGGCTGTGGCTGTAGGGCACCCCTGTTGCCTTTCGACCCTCCCGTCTCTTTCTTCACCTTCGAAGCTTCTTTCTTTGCCTTCTCACTCTCCTCCTGCGCCTCCTCCTGCTGCCTCCTCAGAGTCAAATCCCCAATCACCCAGCACAACGCCTCCAAGTCGACATCTGTCGTCTCGAGAACCAGCCACTCGTTGTCAAAGCGGGTCTTCAGGGCGGAGAGTTCCTGCAGGAGTCTGTTGGCGTTGGGGCAGTCCGCAAACTTGATGGTCTTCTTCAGGATGCGAGTTGGGGTTGGGGATCTGCTTCTCGAGATCGTGTTTCTGCACAGTTAAGAGACGGAGTAGGGGGGGAGAGGGGGCATAAAGGAATGCCGATGAGTGGAGAGACGAACCTCGATCACGGCAGAAGAGAGGTAGGCATACGAGCAGAGTGGGGCCCCGGGAGAGTACAGAGAATGGTGGGATAAAACAAAAAGGCAACATGTAAGAAGAAACTTTAAGACTACACCGACTGACGCGAACATGTTCGCTGCCTCCATGAGCGCCTCCCTGTCTCTCTTGTGGTCTCCCACTCCAATCAAATTGAGCAGCACCCCCCTTTCTTCTCCGCTTTCTTTCTCCTTCTTCTCTTCTTCCTCAACCGCCCTGGAGTAGAAGTCCTCAATTGCCTCGGCGAAAGCCTCAATCTGCACGGATGAAGCACGTTCGCATGCACGCACGCACGTACACGCACACACACACACACACACACACACACACAGAGAGAGAGAGAGAAAGAGAGAGACAGAGAGAGAGAGAGAGAGAGAGAGCGAGAGAGAGAGAAAGAGAGAGAGCGGAGGTCAACGATAAGTAACTATTCACTTGTACAAGAGCCTGAAGGGAATCAAGAAAACGAAAATGCAGCATATGACTATATAATGAAGGACTTCATGCGTCAGTTGCCTAATCCTGCAGAGAGACAACCACAAATTAACAACAAAGAGGTTCCCCATGGACCCGCTTTTCTGGTTAAACAACCTTTGAGCATCTTCACATTGAGTTTCTTCCTTTCAAGCTTCCTGACCTTGTGATTGGTGTCCTCAGCCTCTCCTGGTCGTTTGTACTTCTCGGGAGCGTACACGACCTGGATGTTGCGGCTCTGCAGGGCCTGCGCTGTCTTTGGCAGGAATCGAGAAGCACTCTTCTCGACCCACCCACCACCGGAGTGCGTCACCACGATGATCCGCACATGCTCAATCTGCAGAGATAAGCAGACAGAGTGGACAGGCAAGGGAGGGAGTTGAGCGATGTTCGTGGCGTTACTAAATTCATTCTAGATCTTTCTCTACCCTGCATCCATCCATCTAAATGCCTCCCTGGTCTGATACACATGAAGACAGAGAGACTGATAGTCAGAAGCGCAGAAAGACTGAAGCCCACAGACATCCGCAGACAGGAAGCCAGGCAGACAGACGGAAAGCCAAAAAGTACGTACAAACCAATTAAAAGACGGCGGACTCCCTCCCTGACTGACTGACGCTGTCGAGAATTCCCGTGAAGATGCTGCTCATCTTCCTGTCAATTTTCTCCAACATTTCTTGGTACTTATCTCCAAGAGTCCTGCCCTCATCGACCTGCTTGCAGAGAGACTGGAACGGAAGAAAATCTCCGCTTTCCGAGTCAGACTGTGACGAGAAACCGAGGGAGCGCGCCACCTCATCCCTCAGCCAGGAGGTCGGTAGGCATGTGTCGTCCCAGTCAAGAAGCACAAGAGTGTGCATGTTCAGCAGCAGAGAGGCAAAGGAAGGGGCCTCAGGGGATTCCGAAGCAGTTGGCACTTGTGTTCTTCTTTGCTCCTCGTTCCTCTTCTCCTCAGTCTGAGTCCGTCTCTTCTTAAGAGCACTCCCGGCGGTCCCCTCCAGGTCGGCCTTCTTCTCTGGCGACGTCAGAGAATCGCCAGTGTCCCTCTGGATGCTCTCACAGCTGTTGGACCCCACGGCGATTTCAGTTTCCCTTTGCATCGTCTTGCAGCTCCCGGTTGAAGAAGAAGAAGAAGACGAAGACTGGCTGAACATGCTCACACAGACCCACACAGACCCAGCCACAACCTCCAGAGAGGAAGAGCGTCTTGCAAGGAGGCAGGTCTGAAGGCTTTTGACTGGTCCCACACCGCAGGAGCGGGATGCTAGGAGACGCTCTGTCGGGAGAACAACAACCACAACAAACTTGCCGTCTCCAGCACAACAATATCTTTTGCAAGGAAGTTGTCTTTGTCTTTTCGTCTTTCTCTCGCTTCAATCTCGCCACTCCATCACACCAGGGGTCAGTCCATGTAGAGGAGTGCGAATGTAGGGTGCGGTACCTTCGGTTTGACCTTGAATATTGTCTTTGAATGTCTCTGACATTGATCGAGGGCTCTCAGTTTTCTTATATGAATATAATTCAAGCAGCTTACACAAAAATCATCAAAAATCTGTTCGAGATTTCGCTCGACGTGCATCGCAAACTATTTGTGTAAGTGCCCCTCATGCAGCTACGCTTTCCGGGCCATCAGTCTGACTGCCACTGCGCTTTGACACTCTCTGACAGTCTCTGACTCTCTGCCATTCTGTGCAGCCCCAGCAGGGTGAGGTATCTGGCCTAGCTGATGCATGTGTTGTCTGCCAGGGTCTGATAGAACCAAGCGCTTTGTTTGACATGCAGCGGACTTGGCTCGAAACAAAAAGAATCAGCTAGCTCTGCATGGCGCCCTTTCGATCGTTTCAGTCTGCCCGTCTCTTTAACCTTTTGACTGGTGCTTGCGTATGAGGCGACGGATTGCTCCAACCATGTCTGTAGAAGCTCGCCTCCTGGCTGCACTGGAAGAAGATGAGGATAGAGACATGGGGGAACGGGACCCCTTTGACAAGCTGTGGGACGGTTTGAAGAGGGCGGTTGCCGTCTCTGTGAAAGATAGACAGAAGGGAAGAAGTTCCAGTGCCAGTAGTCATCCTCAACAGCGGATGGTGGAGAGGCTTCAAGAAGCCAGAGAGCGGTGGCAGTTGGTAGAGCTCCGCAGAGAGGAGAGGCATGACTCAGGTTCCCCTCCGAGACCCCCACTGGCTGAGCATCAAGGCTTCTCTTGTCAACACCCGAATCCCGATTTGAGATGCTCATCCCGTTCCGCCTCCTTCAGTCTCGACGCTGCTTCTCTTTCAGCGCACAAGAGCAGAGCAAGGCAATCTGAAGGAAAGCTGGCTATCATCAGACGAATTCAAGAGACGCTAGGCGCCTCCCAAACCCGCACCCCAAGAAGAAACGATGATTGCGAAGTTGAAAAGCCCGTTGATGCCTCTCCCTTCAGTGCCCGTCCCCTCCCGGTCCTCTGTCTGTCAGATACTCCTGAGAAGAAACCACAACAGCACACCCGCATCCATCCTAGTCGTTCCGTCTATCCATCTGGTCCGGGCGCCCTCCGAAAAACAGGGAAGAGGACTACTGGTCGTGTCCGTAGGCCCTGCGAGTGGAGCGACTGTGCCTACACATTCTCCACCCCCGCCCATGTGCCGCCCTCCCAAGGGATGAGCCTGGCAGGTCAAGATGTACAGTGCCAGAAGGGGAGGGACCTCAGGGTTGCACAGGGGCCTCGGACCGGCGTATGGATGGACGTGGAAGGGGGTGAAGAGGACTCGCACGGAGACCTCGCGGTCCACACGAGAGTAGTGACTCCTGTTGAGCAGACGGAGGGGGACAGAGACGGGGTGACGATTGCCCCAGGTACTGCCCCTCTGTCTCCCCAAGCTTGTTCGACTGGCGCTGAGGAGAGGGCGCAGGCTGCCGAGAGACGGCTGTCTGCCGTCTGTGCAGCTGCCGAGAGGGCGCAGAAGCGGCTTGCTGAAAGAGGGGCAGCCATGGATCTGCGCGCACGGGAGAGGAGTAGACGCACGTGAGTCCTTTTCAGTTCTTTTGTGTCGCATGGGAATGTGTGGGATTGGGGTCCATACGTGTGCCTGTCTCATCAGGTTGACTAGCGTTCATTTTCCTCATGTGTGTTTGTGTTTTGTTTCTTCAAGTGGGCTGGCTGGAGGATGGAAAGGTGGATGAGAGAGCAGCAAGGAGGAAGAGGCTGATGGACGCACACACCGAGAGAGAAACCTGGAGGGGAGGGGGAAAGAGCCGAAACCAGAAAAAGAGTAAAGGCTCGACTCTAGCGGTTCAGAGGAAATAGTGATGAAAAGGGAAGGAAGGCAGGGAACAGACCATACGCATCCCATGAGCAAAGGCCGAGGGACGTTGTGATCTGATTGTGACTTGTAGCCTGCATGCGAGAGAGGCTTTCGTCTGGAAAGATTTGAATCGTATTCATAATTTCCAGCAACAAAATTATGTCTATCCTTCCCTCCTTTCTTCTTTATTACTTTCCTTTGCTCTGTCTCTCTGTAGGGAGACACGCGGTGCTTAACTTCACACTTTTCGGGTCCCCTGCCCACGTTGTCTTTGCTTTTTTCTTTCTTTTTGTCTGTTGTGTCCATGAAGAGGAAAAGGGGGAAGACAGAACCATATCGTCTGTCTGCATTTCTTGCGTGCTCACTCCAATGTTTTCTCCCTTCTCGGTTTCTTGTGTTCTGCTGTTTTTTCACTTTCTTTCGCTCTCTCTCTCTCTCTCTCTCTCTCTCTTTTTCTCTCTCTGTCGTTTTCTTCTGTCTGCCTGTCTGTCTGTCTGGCTGGCTTGCCTTTCACCTTTCGGGCCCCCTGCCCACTTTGTCTAAGTTGTTGTGATGTTTTTCTGTTGCTTGCTTCCTTTTTGTCTGATGTTTTCATGAAGAAAAGGAGGGAATGAAACCATATAGTCTGTCTGTATTTCTTTCTTTTGTGTGTTTCTTTGTTTCTTTCCTTCCTTCTTTCTCTCTTTCCCTCTTTGTGTCTTCCGTTCTTTCTTTCTTTCTTTCTTTCTTTCTTTCTTTTGTTTCTTTCTTTCTTTCTTTCTTTCTTTCTTTCGTTTGTTTCTTTCGTTCCTTCCTTCCTTCTTTGTTTCCTTGTTTCTTCCTTCCTTCCTTCCTTCCTTCCTTCATTCATTCATTCATTCCTTCCTTTCTTTCTTTCTTTCTTTCTTTCTTTCTTTTCTTTCTTTTCTTCCTTTCTCCGATTCGGTGTTCATCCCAACCCTCTTTCCCTTTCCTTTCCTTTCCTTTCCTTTCCTTCTCGTCTTCATCTGCAGGCGCGAGCTCCTCCGATTCGATCCACCAAGCGAATCTCTGCGCCTGTCTACGGACTCAGAGAAGCCACCCCTCGTCCTCTCAGCGGATTCAGAGAAGGTGCGAGAGAGCACCGACAGGGAGGTAAGTCAAGTGAAGCACTTCGGGGAGGACTGTGGGAGCAGAGGGTGGGAGGAAGTTGGGGTTCACGCACAGAGAGGCAAGGGGGCGGGGGTGCCTCTTTCGATGGCGACAGGTGGCAGTCAAATGCTCTCGCCCTCAACGCGGCCGTCTCGCAGTGAGCCTCCCCTGTGGCTGAACGATAAAGAGAAGGAGAAGGAGAAAGAGAATGAGAGGCCCTGCGAGCAAACACGGAAGCACGGGGACGGTGACCCACGGACCATTAAGGAAAGCACGGGTCCTCTTCCTTCCCTTTCAGAGGCGCCTCATGTGATGGAAAGTCGTGGAGAGACTCTTCACATTGTTCGTAAGGCTTCGTTGCCGCACGAGGGCCAGCAGCCGATGGAGCGCATGTACAGAAAAAGGGTCCAGGGCCTGTCGGGGTGCACAGAATCGAGAGACGAACAACGCCCGGAATGCCCACGGCCGATGTTCCCATTCTCCCTGCCGAATGGAAAGATGGGCTAGGCTGCATACTCCAATGTGCATCTTCACTCATTTATGCTGTGATTCCAGCCTTTGAATCATGCATCCGTAACATGATTTGCCAGTGTCAATCGATGTCTAGATCGATGTACTATATGTATTGATTGATTGATTGATTGATTGATATGTTCCGCCCTAAGGCCTTCCCATGTATATATATATATATATATATATATATATAGACCAAATCCCGTAGGAGGGCGCTGGAGTCTCTTCCTCTCCTCTGTCAACTTGTTCAAACAGATGGAGAAGATGGAGCACGGTCGGGCGTTGTAGGCCTTCAGGTACCTTATGAATCAAAAGCAAAAATGCTGCCGTTGATAGGTTAGAAAAACAATGAAAGACTTCTAAATTAAAACAAAGTCTCAATGTCATTTTTTGTTTGTTGGTTACTATAGTTTGCTGGGTTATTGTTGTTCATCGGATACTACAGAATCAGAGTACAGCTAGGACTACAGTAGACTACAGTATTGATTGCATAACTACTACTAGAAAAGTGTAGCAAATGATTAAATTTTCAAAATAAAGTAATAATTGGAGTAGTGAGCGTAGCGGTGTTCTTCCTTCAGAGCTCTTCATGGGAAGTCTGTGAATCTGGAAGACAACCAACATCCGGCTAGATCAACCAAACGCATGAAGTCAGCCTGAATTAATCTGAATGAAGCGGTACACTGAATGCGCACCCAAATGCGCGCGCGGCGAAGAATCGAATTTGCATGCAAGCGGGCCAGGCGTGCTGCACGGCTCACCAAGTAGATCATCCTGCGGCCCAGCCCCTCACTGTCCATGCAGGCGGAACAACTGACACCCTGTATATCAACTCCCCCCCTCGATTTCGTTTCGATGCTCAAAGAAAGAAGCGGAATCGAAACCAAGTCAAAACAGCCGTTTGCTCTAACTACCTGAGCTAATGAAATCATTCCTTCTTTTTATATTTCTGCCAGTGTTAGAGAGCAAAGAGCACACAGAAAAGGATAGCAGAGAGACAGAGGGCTAGACATCACAAGAACAAGGTCAGAGGGCTAGGCATCACAAAACTGTCTGTCTCTGGCCTGCCTCTTAAGTTTGCCTTTCTTCGGCCTGCCTCTTAGGTCTGGCTGTCTGTTGCTTTTCAAAAGATGAGCTCTTCACAATACTGGAAGAACAACAGAGGAAGGAAGAAAGCATACAAAGACTCTTCAGAAGAACTGAGTAAATCGGGCCATGAATGCGTCTTTATCAAAATTTGAAGGAGATGAAGAGGAAGAGCTTTCTGTTTGCTTCTCAGTCAATTTTCTTGCCTGTTCGATTTCTTCTCTGGATTCTTTCTTCTCTTCCCCCCCCCCACACTCATGCAAGAGAGGAGAAAACTCAGATATAAATACATTCCCTTCTGAGAAAGGATTGTACCCATAGGTATTATAGATACCAGATGGACTATCGGAGTCGGGGAAGACCATATCCACATCGCCCCTGCGCATCACTTCATATGTTTCCGCATCGCAAGAGGTGAGAGCAAACCTCACCCTTTCACTATTCGCTCTCTGACTCATCTTCTTCTTCTCGTCAGACTCTTCTTTCTCCTGCTGAAGCTGTACCATCGTTCTGGCCAGTTTTTAAATATCAGCATCAGAGAGAGGCAACTGGCTGGAGACGGGAGCGGGAGGTGCATCCTGAGCTTTATTCTTAGAATGTACGGACTGGCTATGCTGGCCGCCTTTAAAACCACTTCTCTTTCCTCCCTCATTTCGCTTATTGCCATCACTCTCGTTCTGCTTCGTTCTCCACTTGTCGTACTGGATCTTGTAGTTTTGGGAGAGCTGACGTTGGCAAGATGACGGGCGTGCTGAGGATCCATTTAGTCAAAATCTAGCCCTCCATCCGTTCTGGTAGAGTCGAAGAGTGACTCCAGTACTTGGCAGAGCTAGAAGGAGCTGTGCCAGTGTGGCACCAGCTGCCTAGCTAGCTGCAGGGGAGAGGAACTGCTTCTGGTGCTTAAAGATTTCGATTTCCTTCTTGGTGACCGAAGAGACGATCTGGAAGACGCCGTTCTTCACGGACGCCACCCACTTATTCCGAGTGTGGCGCGCGTGCAGACTCTGAGTCGGAAGTGCCTCCACAATGATCTCCCTTTGGTATGCCCAAGAGTACCTCGGAGCTACCGGTTCAGTCCTTGCCGCTGCAATCACCTTCTTCTTCTTCGTGTGAGCCAGTACCTTTGTCTCATCGGGATGGAGATCCCAGAACTTGAATCCACTTACCCAGTCCAAAGGAGCGATGGATCTGGCCTTCAAGTCCTTCTGAAGCTCGGTGTAGGCCGCCTTAGTCTCTCTCAGAGACAGATCCACAGGAAGCGTCTTCACGAGGACATTAAAGTTCTCAAACGTCTTCCAGGCCGTCTCTTTCTGTGCATCCTCCAAGAGAAGTGCCTGCTCTCCTACCAGTGCAGACAAAAACTTGATGGCCCAGTCTTGGAAACGCTTTTTGAACGGTGCGTTTTGCTCTCCACTAGTCCTCTGGGGAACAGCTCCCTCAGTCGTTGAAGCAAGTTCTTTAATCCAACCATGGAGAGTATCGTCTCCAGCAGCAAAAGAAGAAATATGCAAGACCTTGTACAGCTTCTCGAGACTAGTCAGGGTCGTACAACCTTTTGCCCATATCTTGGTGAGCTTCAGATATGCGTAGCCATCGGTGATCTGATAACGCTGTGGAGGGTCATCATCAGTAAATCGCAGAGGAGTGACTGAGGAAGAAGATACGTTACTAGACAACATGCTTGAAGAATCAAATCAGCAGATGAAGACGAGTTCAAGAGAAGAGCCTTCCTGTTAACCGCAGTAATAATTGGAGTAGTGAGCGTAGCGGTGTTCTTCCTTCAGAGCTCTTCGTGGGAAGTCTGTGAATCTGGAGGACAACCAACATCCGGCTAGATCAACCAAACGCATGAAGTCAGCCTGAATCAATCTGCATGAAGCGGTACACTGAATGCGCACCCAAATGCGCGCGCGGCGAAGTCTTAGAATCGAATTTGTATACAAGCGGGCCGGGTGTGCCGCACGGCTCACCAAGTAGATCACTCCGCGGCCCAGCCCCTCACCGTCGATGCAGACGGAACAACTGATACCTTGTATATCAACTAATAAGAAGAAAAACTTTGAAAAAAATAGAATTAAGCTACTGGCCTACTGCATCATGATTGAGTTATGCTTATATTTAAAGTGAACAAATAATGTTGGTCGTTAACAGTCTGGGGGAAGCCTCAGGGAGGCCCTGGGATACAGTCTGAAGCCTCAGCAATGGGGCGCACCTTTGCTGTTCGTGCAGAGGCAAGTCAGGCGACTTCTGGTAGAACGACGACAGTGCTCTACCTATAGGCTAATACTTAGTAAGGCTACAGTTAGGGCCTGCTAGGGCAACAATTATCACTATCACTATTACTAGCAGCTACTAGAAGGCTAGTAGCAGCGTACTAATTAGAGCGTAGACTAGGGCCTAGATTAGCTAGGGCCGTAGTAGTAGGGTGTCACATTCAACTTCTAATTTAAGCTCCGAGATTGATTTTAAAATATAAACTAACTATTTAAACTAGTATTATATATCTGAGCAATCATGTTTTACTACAGTTTTAGCTCTAGTTTTAGCTCTAGTTTTAGCTCTACTAGCAGCTATAAACTAGCAGCTCTATCAATTAACATACAAATGCAGCTTGAAATACTTTGAGAAAACCTATGGTATACGAACGCTCAGCATTAATTGGGGAAGGAGGCCAATCCTTCAGACATTAATCTTATATCCACTCCACTTGCATGCCCAACGACTTTCCGGGGCCCAATTCAATTTATTCGAAATTAATTCAGATGCGCAAGCTAATGAATCGAAAAAGTTTGGGGAATTGAGTTTAAAGAAAGAGTTTTGATGGGGTGCATGTTTAAAGCAGAAGTTCTTTGAAGGGATGGAAGACGTGCAGGATATACCTCTGCACAACTAAAGTCTTTCTGATTCAAAGGGTAGCCTTTTTTCAATGAAAGAACTGAAGTGTTTCGAAGGTTCTGCCCTGTATCCCCTGTGTCCCTTTTTTCTTTCTTTTGATTGTCCAACATGTTGTGAAGCTGCGATTGATCAGCTGTATCAGGGTCATCGAAGTTATACCTATTTTTATCGCTGGTAGTCGTAGGATGGAACAAATTGACAAACTAGGTTAGATCCGCCTCTCATATATGGGGATGCGGCATACATAAAAAAACCCTCAATCATCAGATTCACATCTGACAAAATTCATGCAGTCTGTCAGAATTTTGAACAAATTGAATTGGGCCCCGGAAAGTCGTTGGGCGTGGAAGTGGAGTGCCGGGGCCCCTTTTTCAATATGTTGGGGGCCCCCAGCATGCATCTGAAAACTTCTTTTTTTCAAAAAAATAAATCCCGAATCGCATGCCGTGGCCCCCGAGCCACGGTATCTGTAGCCCAAACCGAAAGGAAAAAAGTAAAGGTGAGCCCCGCCCCCTACACCGAATTTCGCACGCGCGCCACTTACGTACTTCCTCACATTTCGGGTTGCAAACGCCTTACGGGACCGTGCAGTAAAAATTTTGCACATGCATGTCATTGATTGAAATGATTGAATTCGACCGCCTCTGAGGTTTGAATTCAGATGCGCTATCAGATGCGCTGTTCGACAGCTTTGTCAGACTTTGTAATGTGGGTGAGCAGATGAGGGAAATCTTTAACTTAATGACGGACGTGGGCATGACAGTGAGTGAGAGCTGGGTGAAAACACTACTCTTCAAACACTGTCTCCGTGCGTCTCAATCTGTCTGTTGTGAGTTTCATATTATTTCCGGACTAAGCAGATCTGCCCTTTGGTCAGGTCTCCACTAGTCTCCACCTGTCCTGCTCCAAGGAAAGGTGAGTGGTCAATCTGTTCCTGTCTTCATATTTCTCCTGTTTATTTGATTCCATAAATGAAAGGGAGACAGTCAGAGACAATCTGCTAGCAAGCGTATGCGACTCTCTGCCGCGAGCAAGCTGTTGAACCCGGGCGCCTATGGCTCTCCTCTAGCTCTATTCACCCTGTTTGAGCCTGCCATGCAATATATATGATTTCCTGTCTGTACTGACTTTGGGCTGTGAATCTTTGTATCTTTGAGTAAATGGGTGAATGAGTAGCCGTGTTGGGTTTCCGTGTCCGTCTACATGTCTGTCTTAAAGTATCCCCCCGTTGCTGTCCACGATACTCGTTTCGATACACGGTGCCCCTGTAAACAAATTTTTCCGGTATTTATGTGCGTGGATGCCAGTCTGTGATATGGTTTTATCTTCGTATGCTCTGTCTGGCTTTCTCCGTTCCACATTTTTCTGTGTCTCTTAGGCTATGTGTGTATTGAAATTCGTCTCCTTTGAGTGACCGGGTGCACGTTGATTGAGTGCAGGAGTGCTAAGACTCTGAAAAAAAGCGTAAGGGCGAAAGACTGGCTGACTGACTGCCTGACTGACTGACTAACCCACTGATCAACTAGCAGCGACAGACAGTCACAGTAACTGACTATTTGTCTGTCTTCTACGTCTGTCTTGCTGTCTGTAAAAAAATTCCCCTCCCCTGGAATGAAAATATGGCCTGTTTGCCTGCCTGCCCACCTGCTCGCCTGCCTACCTATCTGTCTGCTTCTCCGTATGTTTGTCTGTATGATATTGTATATAGGTGTATGCTTATGTGTATGAGGCCAGGAGGCACAGAGAGAGAGAGAGAGAGAGAGAGAGAGAGAGAAAGAGAGAGACAGAGAGAAAGAGAGAGAAAAAGCAAGAGTGAGAGTAAGAGCGAGGGCGAGAGTGAGACAGAGAGAGAGGGAGAGAGAGAGAGAGAGAGAGAGAGAGAGAGAGAATGTGGGCAGTTTGTGCTTCAAGGCTCTAGCAGGACTACATCCATAATGTATTTCATTGTGTCGGCCTTTCTGCCTTATGTGTTTTTATGTGTACGTGAGAGCTTCTTTTGAAAGGCTCTGTAACATTCCCGCTTCACTTTACTGCAGAGCCTGTGTATGCTAGTGTGTATGGTTGTCTCTCGGTATGTATTTGCCTGCATATTCTTTTGTACAACCACTAGGCGGTGCACCGAGGTCTGCTTGCTTGAAGTCACACTCAAAACTCTCTGGGTTGCTTGCCTGCTTTAGGGTCACTGCCCAGGGCCACTGCCTCTTTTTGCACTGCACAATTTTAAATGTTTTACGTATCAGTCTGTGAATGAAATGAAAGCCTTAGAAACTTTGAAGGAAAGGGAACATTCCTGAGCACGTCCCTATCTGATCTTCCGTTCTCTTTCTCTCTCTCTCTCTCTCTCTGTGTGTGTGTGTGTGTGTGTGTGTGTGTGTGTGTATGTGTATGTGTGTCTCCATCCGTGCGTGTGTGATCTATACCTATGCGAGCTTGTCAGTCTGAGTAATGTGTGTGCTTATATGTGTATACGATGTAGCGGTAAGAGTGTGAACTCTCTCTCTCTTTCTCTCTCTCTCTCTCTCTCTCTCTCTCTCTCTCTCTCTCTGTACGTGAGTGTGTGTATATATATGTGTGTGTGTGTATGTGTGTGTGTGTGTGTGTGTATGTGTGTGTATGTATGTGTGTGTGTGTGTGTCTGTGTGTGTGTGTATATGTGTACGTGCACACGTTAGCAGACAGGTGGCAGACGAAAACTCATGATCAGGGAGAGATAGAGAACGAGAGAGGGAAAGAGCCAGATGGATGTACGGTTCTGCTTAGAAGAAAGAGAGCGAGGCCGATATACCCAGACTGAAGTAGAGAAACTGACAGTGTCTCAGATAGACAGTAAGATTGAGAGACAAAGGCTAGGACAAAGGGTGAAAGATAATGAAAGAGTAACTATTGTGTAAGTGATGTAGACATATATGCAGACACTGTAATACATTGTCAAAGACTAGGTCAAATACTGTTGGCTCACCCCCCCGCGGTCCTCGGACCGTCCTTCGTGTCTGGGGCCTTTTCACAGATACCTTTACTGTGTTTTCGTATCGAACCTAATCGAGTTATTAGTATATTGAGAGATCACGTTAACTAGAAAACGAGTCAATCATTCTCTAGATCGTCATTTTTTCCTTTTTAAAAATGTTAGAAAAAATATGGTAAATTAGTTTTATAAACTCAGGTAAAGAATATGTATTGTAGACAGTTTGCAGATCGATTTGCTATAACTGTTAGTAAGAATTTCAGACTAATTTTTAGTCGTATTTAGGCCTTCATACGCGATAA
>JAHBMJ010002476.1:0-12555 GCA_018398765.1 Chromera velia | reverse complement strand
GGGGGGGGGGGGGGGGGGGGCTTGTCTTCGTATCTTTTGACGCTTTGTCTTCTTTCTTCTCTTCTGTCTCTGGGCGGGGTGGGGCAGCAGGTAGGGCGGACAGGGCAGATGGAGGGGGGGGGGGAGGAAGTGGAAGGTCCTCATTGGGTTTGTCGGGTTGCTCAGAGAGAGTCTGACCGTAACCTTTGAAGAGAGACGGCGGGACCCCGGGATCCCCTTTTTCGATCATGGCCTCCATTTCTTCCTCAAGGGCGGCGGCTTGACCTTCATCACCGCTGTCAGCATCTTCTTTTTTGTGTGGGAGACTTTTCGGTTCTGTGGCGGGGGGGGGTGGAACGCTTTGCTCGTTCGCCTCGTTTCCTCTTTCTGATGATGAGGACTTTTCTTGTCGCTGATCTGTGACAGCAGAGCCTCTTCCCTCTTGCCTTTCTTGACTACTGTTGGGGACATCGGCTTGCACTTCGTGGTCTGGCTCGTTTTCTTGTTTTGCCTCGGAGTCGGTACGACTTCTCTCTGTCCCTCCGCCCGGCTTATCGCTCTCTTCCTCTTCCTCTTCCTCGTCTTCACCTTCTTCCTTGAAAATAGAACCACCAGAAGATGCCACAGAGGGCGGGGGGATGGAGCTTGCAAGATCCGGGGGCGGGGGGGGCGGGAGTGTGAAGAGTACGGAAGACCCAGTGAGGGGTTTCTCTCTCTTTGAGTTCTTCTGACCAGGAGAGACATTGGGGGTGATTGCAGGGGACTTGGGGGGGGGGGATCCGATGTGGCACTCCTCATCGCTGTCAAGGGCCCGCTGTGTGCCAGCACTGGAAAGTGGGGTAGCTTCTTTGGCTCCAGAAATTGCGAGAGAAACCGACTCTGTGAGGAGAGCCTTCTTTGAAGATCCGTCGGGGGACGATTTGTCTTTGTTTTTCTTTTTTTCGGTTCTCTCTTTCTGATCCCCTTTTTCTTTCTCTTTGGCTTTGTCCTTTTTCTTTTTCTTCTTTTTGCCCTTCTCTAGACCATCACCTTCCTCTTCAGTCGGCAGGCTGAAGCCGACACGCGACCCTGCTGTCAGACTTCTGTCCTTCTTTCGGCGTTCAGTGGGTGGGGGGGGAAGAGCAGCAATGCCCCCACCCTCTTGGTCTCTGGCTGTCTTTCCAACCCCCCCATCAGAATCTTCACCGCCATCGTCGTCAGAGGAAAAATCTCCCAATGCAGCGAGGCCGAAAGCATCATCAGGATCAGGTGCAAAGGAGGCAGAGGCCCGCGCTGAGTCTGCAAGCGCTGTAAGACTGCGAAGTCGTTGGAGTGGCCCTGGAGATCCATTGGAAGATTCTCCCGCCCCCGGGAGAGGAGAAGAAGGGGAAGTGGAGATGTGGGCAGCAGACCGGGATGCCTTCTCTTCCCTGACAGAACCTCTCTCACTCTTCGACCTTCGGACCCCGGCCGTCCCTCCTTCCTCTTCTGCGTCGTCTGCAGCCGCTGCCGCCGCAGCGCCTGCGAGAGGCTCGTCAGCATCCGCAGCCGCGTTGGGCGGTGCGAAGTTCTTGTGGTGTGAACGCAGTAAAGTCTGCAGGGCACAATGGCATGCAGAGATTCATTCAAACAGATTTTCTTTCAGATGATCTGCACAACGTGCCCCTCGATAAGGAAAGTGAATGAATGCACTCAGCCACTTGCTCCATCGATCGATCGATCGATCGAGAGATCTGGTGCGATCGTGATATCTTACTGTAGCCTCAGCCAAAGACTTCACTGTTTGCAGAGGGTGCTCCCGGCTTTTCGTCCGTGTCACTTTCTCCACAGAGCAGTGACACCAGACGGCCGACACAGTCTTATAATGACATGCACGTGATAAACAGGGTGGCCGACCGACAAACCTTCAAGTACTGTGCCTTCTGGCTGAGTGCGACAACGTCAGAGCGCCTCCTAGAAGGGGAAAGGGCTTTGTGGGGCTCCCCTATTGACGCCCTCCTGTGGTGTGCATACCCTCCCGAGGCTATGCTGCTTCTTTGTCCTCTCTCCCTCTCGTGTCGTTTCTGCAATGAGACATTTGTATGAAGTAACGGTTTTATCTCTCACAGTGCTTTTTTGTTTGTTAGCGCACAAGCGCAGTGTACGAATAAATGAATGCACGCTGACTGACTGCGCAAAGACAGACAGACCCTTCGTTTCTTTTCTTTTCTTTTCGTGGTCTGCATGAATAATTTGCTCCTTGGTTGTGAGTAGGTCGACATTTGCATCTTAGATTTGCATCTTAGCACGTTCGTCTGTTTTTAATGAATTTGTTTCTACCTGTAGTGGTTATACAGACCTGTTGTCTGATTGCTGCCACATGCGGATCCCTCGAAGCGAGGGGGTCTTCCAGTCGGGGAAGGTCTCTGGCGGCCTCAGCGGGAATATTCTGTATGATGAACGGGTGGTAGAGTGCTTCTGCTGCAGTCAGACGCAACCTGCATGCCAGGACCCATGCATATACACACACGAGGGTTTTGCTGGATTATGCATGGAGGACAGTCTCATTTCCTGCCGTGCACATGCTTTGAGTCTCACCACAAAGAGATAGAAGCTCATATGCAGCTTCTTTCCGTTCACTCGGCTAAGAATCGAACACATGAATTAAGTGAGGCATGGGTCAATTCCATTTTGGGTGCTCACCAGGAGCGAATCCACACGTGTGCATGCAATCAGTGAAGGGCTTTCAAATGCAAGCGAACCATGCAGAAGACGGGCAACTGGCCTGCCTGCTCTAGGCTCATGTGCAGAAAGCAGCAGAAAGAAAATCGCATGTCAGCGCTCCTTTTCATCATCCGTAGACAGTTGAGTGGAACTAATGTTACCGTTTCCTTCGAGCACACAGAATTAGGCGCTCAGAGGCCTGTCCACGTTCCAGGGGCCCTAGACAGTGAGTTCGCCCCCTTTATTTATGGCCTCATTTTGATGTTGCGGCTCTACAAAAACATACCGCCTGGTCTTGCACAGAGTGGGAGAAAACGAAAAAAAAAACAGATGTGCAAAACTTTCGGCAAGTGAAGACTCACGAACGTACAGAGGGTCGGGGTCCAGGAGGCTCCTGACAAATCGTCTGCAGGTGTCCGACAATTGTCCCTTTTTCTTTTCTTCTTTCAGAGCCTCTGCAGCCTTTTTCTTTTCCTTCTCTGCTTCTGCTGCCTCTTCTTCGGGTGTCCTTTTGCCCTTCGCTTTCTTGTTGGCCAGAGATGCAGCGATGGATGTGGAGGCCTTTGGGTCGACTTTGTGCTCAATCGAAGAGACAGACCCCCTGGGGGCCTGGGTTTCCCCTCTGGAGGACGTTCCTGGGGTCTGCATGTCTGTTTTTCCTTTTCCCCCTCCCCCGATGAACAAGTCTGCAAACACCCTGGAGGTTCCAATGGGGTCTCCTCCCTCTCCTTGCCCTTCTCCACTTTGTCTGTGAGTGTGGTGCCAAGTTCTTTGGAAGGAAGGGTCGACCTGCATGGGTGTATTCAAGCGATCGAATGATAAGATACCAATAGTCAAATACAGACGGTCAGAGTAGATGCATGACAAACGTGATGTGGAAAAGAGAGATCATACAGTCTGAAAGACGACCGAGAAAGACCGCATGTCTGATCGACCTGCGCCGTGGTCAGCAAAGGCTGCAGGGCATTTGAGGAAACGACCGGATTGATCGAAGAGAAAAGAAACAATCAACGCACGGTCGTCACAGGTGTCTGTCTGTCTGTCTGTCTGTCTATCTGTCTGTCTGTCTGTCTGTCTATCTGTCTGTCTGTCTGTCTGTCTGTCGGTCTGTCTATCTGTCTGTCTGTCTGTCTGTCTGTCTGTCTATCTGTCTGTCGGTCTGTCTGTCTGTCGGTCTGTCGGTCTGTCGGTCTGTCGGTCTGTCGGTCTGTCGGTCCGTCGGTCTGTCGGTCTGTCGGTCTGTCGGTCTGTCGGTCTGTCGGTCTGTCGGTCTGTCTGTCAGTCTGTCTGTCTGTCTGTCTGTCGGTCTGTCTATCTGTCTGTCTGTCGGTCTGTCTGTCTGTCTATCTGTCTTTCGGTCTGTCTGTCTGTCTGTCTATCTGTCTGTCTGTCTGTCTGTCTGTCTATCTGTCTATCTGTCTGTCTGTCTGTCTGTCTATCTGTCTGTCTGTCTGTCTGTCTATCTGTCTGTCTGTCTGTCTGTCTATCTGTCTGTCTGTCGGTCTGTCGGTTGTCTGTCGGTCTGTCTGTCTATCTGTCTGTCTGTCTGTCTGTCTGTCTGTCGGTCTGTCTATCTGTCTGTCGGTCTGTCTATCTGTCTGTCTGTCTGTCTGTCTATCTGTCTGTCTGTCTGTCTGTCTGTCTGTCGGTCTGTCTATCTGTCTGTCGGTCTGTCTGTCTGTCTATCTGTCTGTCTGTCTGTCTGTCTGGCTGTCTATCTGTCTGTCTGTCTGTCGGTCTGTCTATCTGTCTGTCGGTCTGTCTATCGGTCTGTCTGTCTATCTGTCTGTCTGTCTGATGTTCTTTGGTACCCATGTGGAACTTGTGAGGGGAAGATAAAGAACAGCAGATGGATGTGTTTTGACTAGCGGACATTCGATCTCTTCGGAGAGAAAGAATGAAACCAGATGAGACGATTGACAATATTGAATAACTCAACTAGGATAGAACATTTGTTCGTACGCAGACTCTCTTACGTGTCCTTGCGAACTCAAACTGACTGAATGACACACTCACCTTCAGTGGTGGAGCTTGCATTGTCCTGATTGCTTGTTTGATTCGTCTCTTCTCTTCCTTTCTCTGCTTCTCCTGCTTCTTGTCCTTCTTCCCCTTCTTCGATTTCCCAATCTCCTCGTTATCCTCCCCCTCCTCCTCCTCCGGATCCTCCCCCACCTCCTCTACTGCAGTTTCCCTCCCTGCCAGTTTGTCACTCCACTCGCCCTCACCCCCTCCATCCTCGCTGTCGTCTGATGAGCTGTCCCCCCGCTCGGCGTCCCGCATGATGGAAGACCAAATCGGGTCCTCACCGCAAAGCATCTCGTAAGCAGCAAGTCCGGCACAGTACACGTCAACCTGAACGAACGAACGAACGAACGAACAACCAAAAGCCGTCATTATCAGAGCAGGCCACATACAAATATGGATAGATAGGCATGCAGCGGTATCCTCTTGTTGAACCTACCTCGCTACACGCCAGCCGGTTGACACTTCGTCTTTTGTTGTGACGACAAAGATGTGGAGAGAGAGGCACACGCACACAAACATTCAGTCACAGCAAGAAGAAAAGCTTCAGACAGGAGACACTGACTTGTTCAGCCATGCAGAAAGCCAAACAGCCAGCCAATGAGTCAGGCAGGCAGGCAGGCTGGCATCTTGATTTAGTGAGTCAGCAGCACAAAAAAAGGAAGGACCGAAAACCTACAAACCTGGACAGAAACGACCCCCTGGGTTTCCTTCTCTCCGGTTTTCTGCTTCCTCTCACTCTCTCCCCTTTTTGACCCAGACGATTGTGGCCTCTCCTTCTTCTCCCGCGCCCCCTTCTCGCCTTCTCGCTCTCTCTCGGTCTGGCTGTCTGAAGATTCCCCAGAGCTCTGTGCTCCTGCCCCAAGTTCGGCCTTTCGCTTTTCTTTATCCTTCTTTTTCTTCTTCTTTTTTTTCCTCTCCCCAGACCGTTCCATTGCAGAGAAGTCGGGAGGCTTCGCTTCCTCGTACGTGTAGTATTCTTCAGGCGCGGACCTGTATGCAGAAAGGAGGAATGCATAGATACAAGTTCATGCAAAGATTCGATCACGCACTCCCGCACATGCGTCTGCACATCGAGAAGAGATACCACCACACGTTTTGACACCAAAAGTGGATGATTGATTCAACGGAACTGATCGAAGCAAGAGGTCAATTTAATGAAGAGAGAAAGTGGCAAAACGGTAGATAGACAAACAGACGACAGACGGGCCTGTAGGTGACAGTTTCGAGAGAAGGTTTCGGGACCCAAGCTCCGTCTGGAGGTAAAAGTCTGCATGCCGAAAGATCCAGACAGGGATACATAGGATACGTATCCACCCTTGCACACCCACGTACATGGACCTCCATGCGTATGGAGAACACAAAAAAGGGGAATAGACTCAACAGAATTGCATCATAAAGGGCAAGCCTGAGTCCAACGTTTTTTTTCAGACCCCCTGGCATGCCGTGAGCACCAAAATTTTCGAAGCTTCGAATTAATTCATGAGAAAAGAGTGTCTCGAAAAAAAGGAAAGAAGAATCACCACGACAATCAAAATCTCATGCGGTCACTCACCGTGATCCAGAAAGGTTCAGGAGCTTCAGGGGATTCTCCAGGCTGTCCACGCTCGCGTCCTTTTCCTTGCGGGCGAACATCAACCTTGACAGTTTGACCTGCGTGCATGCACGCATGTGTGTCACAGGCATGCATGTTGTACATGCACATTTGCATGTGCATGTGATTATGATTTGTGCATGTGGCTTGAGTTCAAACATGCATTCTACCTCCGAACACTCAGGGGGCTCTCTCTCCGTTGGAATCATGAACATATACATGGCAAGCAACTGGGGCTCCCTCCGCACAGACACACACGGCTTGTTCTCATTTCATGCAACGTGTGCGTGTTGCACGTAACAGACACATTAAGGATCGAGCCGTAACCTCAGCACCAAGAATGGATGGACGGACGGATGGACGGTTGGTCATCTGAACAGGAAGACAGGACGAGGACAGCAGGAGGAAACAAGCACTCCCCGCCCCCGGCCTCTTCCTGCCCCCTTCCGGTAGGAGAGGCTGAGCGACGGAACGCAGAAAGACAGCGAGTGAGAGGGGCAGATGTAGGACGACAGACAGAGACTGACCCTGCCCAAAATTACGCCATGCAGATGCAAATGGTGCAGCGTCTTCAAAATGTCGAACAGAATTCGTGCTACCTGCTCCTCCTCCAAGCAGATTCGAGACCTGCATAAGATAGGGAGGGAGGGAGAGAGACTGAGAAATGAAGCAGAATTCAGGGCCGGACTCGATAGGAGAACGAGTTGATTGTTTTTTTTTTTTACAATCCATATCTTTCACAGAACTTCTTTTTGTTTTGCTTTGTCGCTGTCAAACCCCTGTGTGTCGTCTATCGTGTTGATTTGCATCCCTCTTCTCTGATTTGGCCACTGGCTAGCAATTTTCACTGGTTCTATATCCCTGTCTGTCTATTTGCCTTCTGATCTATCTATCTGTCTTCTCATTCCCTTCCCCCGGCTCCACCATCTCCGTCCATGTCCGCTTTCCTTTTTCTATTCTCTTTTGCAAGCGATCGAACCCTCTGAGTTCACAAAGTTGGCTTGGTGTTGCGTGTCTTTTGCTTTCACAGGAAACTCACATTCATTGCTCGTACTGTGAATTAATTGCGGTGCACGGACGAACGGACAGAAGGACGGACGGACCCACGTACCTACCCCCCACCTGAGCAATTCGGAAACGGAGGGTCCTCGTAGGCGTTCGTAGACGAGAAACGCGGAAGGGCCCTCAGAAAGGGGGCCCGCCCAGACTCCAGTGGTGGACGCCACCATCGAACTCAACTTCACCCCTGAAAGCATGCACGCAGCATAAAACGTGAACGTATCAACCTACACTACACGGTTACGTATAATGATGCACAGGCGAACTCGCACGGTTCAGAAGCAGCTGAATCTTCCCATGCATCTTTGACATCGTTGGATTTCGGCTTGCCTGTCCAGATAAGAAAAACAGATAACCATAACAGAACATTCAAAACCTATATGCCTCCCTCCCTCCCTCCCTCCCTACGTCCCTAGCTCCTTTTTTGTTTGGCTCCTTGTCTGCCTGATTGTCTGACCTGTCTTTCCGAGTAGGTATTTCCCCTTTCCCCTGCTGCCCTTCATCTCGTCTACGTGCACGTCCACAAGAGTCGCGATATTCGGGTGCGGACTCACCTGCAGTGCACCATTGTTTTTTTTGGTCGGTCGAGGGGTACTTTTTTGGAAAACTTATGAGCAAAGAAGCACCATGAACAGTGACTCACTCGGGGTCCTAGAGCAAATATTCAAGAAAAAAAAAGAAAGAAAGAAAGAAAGAAAGAAAGAAAGAAAAAAAAAAAGAAAGAAAGGGAGAAAGAAAGAAAGAAACCAAAGAAAAGAAAGGAAAGAAAGAAAGAAAGAAAGAAGAAAAGAAAGAAAGAAAGAAAGAAAGAAAGAAAGCAGAAAAAAAAAAAAGAAAGAAAGAAAGAAAGAAAGACAGACAGACAGAAAGGAAGGAAGGAAGAAAGAAAGAAAGAAAGAAAGAAAAGAAAGAAAGAAAGAAAGAAAGAAAAAAAGAAAGAAAGAAAGAAAGAAAGAAAGAAACCAAAGAAAAGAAAGGAAAGAAAGAAAGAAAGAAAGAAAGACAGACAGACAGACAGACAGGAAGGAAGGAAGGAAGGAAGGAAGAAAGAAAGAAAAGAAAGAAAGAAAGAAAGAAAGAAAAGGAGAGAGAGAGAGAGAGAGAGAGAGAGAGAGAGAGAAAGAAAGAAAGAAAGATAGAAAGAAAGAAAGAAAGAAAGAAAGAAAAAACAAAAAACAAAGAAAGAAAGAAAGAAAGAAAGAAGGAAGGAAGGAAGGAAAGAAAGAAAGAAAGAAAAAAAAAAGAAAGAAAGAAAGACAGACAGACAGACAGACAGAAAGAAAGAAAAAAAGAAAGAAAGAAAGAAAGAAAGAAAGGACAGCCAAAAAAATCCGAAACAATATCAAAAAAGGAAAAAGCTGAATGGCATACGGACTGACCGCCTGATGAAGTGCCACGTAGTGCATCACTTCCTGCAGATAGCATGGATTTGTTAATTCGAAGTGTGTATAGAGAGGCCTGCCACATCGAAATAAGGGACGGCAACGGAATACCTCAGGACAGTCATACTCAGACATAGCAAATAAGACACAATTGACAGACACTCACGCGACTGCACGAGGAAAAGTGAAGATCGAGCCTTCTTGGACCACTTCTGGAAAATAGTGAGGTGTGTCGGGGAGTTTGTTTGTGACCTCAGTCAAAACATTTCATCTATTCAATGCAGGTCAGTGCAGTGATTCGATTGATTTTTCTCGATTTTGACAGACATGTCCTGTGTATGTGTCTGTATGTGTACATGCATTCTCTCTCTGTGTTGTATTTTGGAGCAGTGACTCTCTTTTCATCATGGTCTGATCCACGTAGAGCGCACTTGACTTCCTTTCAACCAATCCAGTACAAGACGCAATCTCCTCATTGAATTTATCCGTAGCGACCTCTAAAGACAGAATCGGGTACAACAGCAAACCACCCCTCCCGCACACGCACCTGCGCGCTGACTGCGGATCTTTTGTTTGGCAATTTTCGTCTAAGAGTCTCCAGCGAGTCCTCCATCAGCTGCTTGTCCAGAAGCGTTTTGTATCTCTTCTGCTGCAGTTGGCACTCCAGATCCGCTACCTGCATGCATGCATGCATGCGTGCATTCTCATCGTGACATGCAAACATCTTTTTCACCTGACCGCGAACCTTCTCACTGCTTTTGGCGTAGTTCTGTGTGTTCATGCACTGCTGTACTGATTGCAGACCCGATTCAGGATCTGGGAATTGAAACAGAGTCCCTGTAAGCGGCCCTAAGTTTTTCTTTCCAGAGACGTGCGGAACACATTACACACAGTCGCACATGCCAGAAATGTGCAGATGTGTAGAGGAAGATCGAACTGTGGAACGAAACACACAAACAAATGGCCATGCAAGACCCTGACTGAGAAATTAAGTAAGGGATCAAAGTAGAGAACCCACCCATGCATTTTATGAATGGTTTCAAAAAACAAACAAACAAAAAAAAGACAGGCAGAGAAGCACCCCAGAAGCCCTGTGAGGGATTGACGCACGCAGAAAAAGGGTGGCAGAACCGAAGCTGCCTTTACAGACAGAGACATCACGATAGCGCGCCTCAGAGCAGTGTCTGTGTCCACCGACTCCTTCGTACCATATGAAATCTACGCAAATCTTGTCTCAGCAAAAAAGAACAAGAAGGGACACTGTGCATGTTAGCTCGGAAGCTAGCGACAGAGACCTAAACTGACCTCCCACACGAGAAGAAAGCAGAGTTGACAGTACAGGACAAGTACAGGAAGCCATACACTCAAAGGATACTGACGCACTAACCTGTTTGGAAACCCGATCGAAGTCATCCGATTTTTTTTCGCTTCTCAACGGAATCACTCTCACCACCACCTGCATCCAGTTTTTGAACCAGACGCAATCCTTTCACGCCCATGTCACTCGTTGTGTCGAGTTGCGGTGCATGTCTTCTTCTTCTACTACTACTACCACCACCACCACCACTACTACTACTGGATGCTTCCTACAGTACCTCGATGTGTGTGCGGATCTGAATTCTTTCTACCTTCTTCCTGTATGATTGGATCATGACGACTAGATGGCGATCGAAAATAAGACCTCTGGGGAAAGGGAATGCGGACAAACAAAACAAAGATGCATGATTGAATGAGGTCTGGTGGCGATGAATGGCCGGAGTCTCTCTCTCTCTCTCTCTCTCTCTCTCTCTCTCACTCTCTCTCTCACACACACACACACACACTCACAAGGAAAGAAGGATAGGACGCTGTTAGTCACCCACCTTCTTTGTAGCAACCTCTGTGCTCTCGTCTGGACGCTCGTTTTCTTTGTCCTTCTCGTCTTCTTCGCTCAGCGCCATTTTGGCTTTCCGAACGATTGAGTGCTCTCCCTGCACCGCGTATGTATTTGCGCACTCACATTTCATACAGATGTCGGAGTCCGCACTGTCACGGAGCGGGACTTTTTTGTTGGTGTGGAGTGCTGAGAAGTTCCCGCAAGTGAAAAGTAGGAGCCCGAAAGAGCTTGAGCAGAGCTAGGAAGAAAGGAATGGAGGAAGGAAGGCAACCAGGGATGCCGGAACAAGGACGGAGAGCCAGAGATGACTGGCTGATCTGCCAGATGACTCCCTGGTGGACTGCTTATTTGTCTGTCCATCTGTCTGTCTACCCGCGGGCACGCGTATCTGCTGCTCGTCTATCTGCGGGTCGATTTGTTGTGAGTGAACGCATGGGTCCGCTTGAAGGTTTGCATGCTCTTCTTTCATAGACTTTCCAGCATCAGCAAGTGCATTCACATGGACGCAAGGGCCAGTACACGTTGACCACTGATGTGAAGGCATGCAGGCGTTGGCGAGAAATGTACGTATACGTCTGTTTGCTATTGAAAGGAGAGAAGGATGTTGGTTGACTGACCTTCGCCAGGACATCAAGTACCTTGTACTTCTTCGTGAGAGCAGAAGCGGAAGATGACGATCCTTGTCCCATTTCTGCTTAAGCCCCTCTCTTCAACCACAACAACGAGAGGATGCTGGAGAGAAGAAATGCACAGTTGCTCCGAAGGAAGGGGACGCTAGTAGGACATCGAGTGTAGTGTCTGTGTTCGGACGCAAGGAGAAACCTTGAGGAGCTTCACGCGGCGTCACTCCACAATGACTCACGGGCTCTTGACGTGCAAAGTTTGAGAACGCCATCACCAAGCATATCGATCATTTAAGAACGTTGAAGCTCCAGCTTCATGCTGCCACAGAGTAACTAAGTCTGAGCCACACGCAGAGTTGCAACATGCACTTCGCAAGAGGGGAAGCCATGCAGCGTGCACGCATGCATGCATGGCCCCGGAAAGCGAAGCGGGGGGCACTAATCAAACTCTCTCACAACCCATGCATGTACCGTATATTTCACCATACTTTGCCCACCGGGGTTTCGGGTCCTCCACCTAAACATACAAAGTTTGAAAAAACTCCAGATAAATCCATGCAAAGAGCCTGCCCAAAAGTGAGGGGGCACTCATGCATTGCAGCCTATAAGAAGCGTGCACTGCCTCAGTCACAGCTCAGGATTCCTCAATGTAACCTAGAGAGAGAAAAGAGTCGCCAGCCTCCTGGGTGGACGGTCTGGTGGGTGCCCTGCAGAAAGAGGAAAACGGCACACATGGATAGAGACGCATGCAGGGAGACGGATAGACAAAATTTAATCTTTCAGTTCTTATCACTCCATAAAAATTTGATGGAAAAGGCTGTTCTATGGACCCCCCCGACCTTAAAGATATGTAATCAGCAACTTTGGAGACCCCTATTTGGTCACTTGAGCTCTGACCCAAGATCTGCCCCTGCCTCGACTTTGTACGATCTCTCCAGCCAGAAAAGAGACGGCAGACAAATGCATGTACGGACGGCCCCGGAAGGCAGTGCGAAAGTGGGTAAAGTATGGGTGAATCTGGTATATGCACCATCAATCAATATTTTGAATCTCACTTCGATCTGGAACTTTAAAAACTCTTTTTTGCGGACTTTCTAGGAATTAATTGTCTTGAAATGTTTCTGCTTAAAGCTTGTTTGAGTTATGCTTAAAATTTGCTGGGTCGGCGGACCAAAGTTAACCGCAATATGGTTACTGAGGTAGAACTGCATGATGAGTTACATTCTTTCCTATGCAGCTGATAGCAATTAAACAATTATCCTCTAATAATTAAAGTAATTTTCGCTGTATGTAAACAGTTTATGGCACAGGTCGTTGACGTGTGCGCCCCCCCCCCAC
>JAHBMJ010002475.1:54948-101145 GCA_018398765.1 Chromera velia | reverse complement strand
TTTTTTTTTTTTTTTTTTTTTTGTGACCTTTTGGGAGATCTGGCCTCTCTCCGCCTGTTCTCCCTTTCCGGTGACCTTTTTCACGAGCTTGTATCGATCTGAGACGCAAGCCCACCCATCATGTTCATGCATTCACTCATGCACATACATTTTATCAGCATAGGAATCATACATGCATCTCAAAGAGTCCTTATGCATTTCTTTATATATGATCAGCAACGTTGGCCGATTGGAATTTCATCAGATTTTGCAGTTGTCCGTCTCCCTTCCCCGGCCAACACATTCCCTCCTGTCCTCACCTGTTTCTGTGCCTAGATTTGTTTGACTGTCCCTCATTGTCCTCACACCTTGCTTTGGCTTCTGTACTTGCACCTGTCTCCTATTTCCGCAGTTCTCATGTCTATCTGTTGGTGCAGACCGACTGAATGCGGTGTGCGGTTCCATTTTCATACCCTTCCGAGGTCTTCCGTGGTTAGTGAAGATGCCATTCCATTACAGGACGCCGGTCAGTCCAAGTGGGACCCCCTTCGTATAGATGAGTGGTTGTTGCAACTGGGGGCTATCAGCAGAGCCAGAGGGTTACGAGCAGCCTATTAACTCCATGAACGCATGCATTCAAGATGACCCTCTCTTTCTTTTTTTTGTGAGTGAAGGTCAGCTTCATAGTGCTGCAGGGCTTTTGGAGACGGCGTGACAGCTAGATACGGCTAGGTGCTGTTCAGGGGAAGAGAGGATTTTAAAGAGAGACGGGGAAAGATCTCCAACTTCCTTCTTACATAGAACGGGTCACTCTTCTTTGCTCTCTGTCTTTCTTCTGCTGTTTTCATTCCTGCTGATCATGCAGCTCAACAATGCTTGCAGGTTTCCGATTTTTGTGGCCTCAGTAGGGGCAGACGTGCGGAGCGGGTGCGGAGACGGCTGGGCGGCGCAAAACGATCCTACGTAGACAGATCGAAAAAAGCGAATGGGAGACCAATGCCGGAGTATTTCAAGCATCCTATCTGGTTGGTTGGGCGCCCTCAATATGAGGTCGTTGGGTATTTTGCTTCATGTGTGAAGGGGGCTTCCATGTCGCTCTTGTAAGTCGCAACTGGGGTAGAAGTGCGGAGCCGGCAGGCGAGTCACCAAAACGATCCCATGTAGATGGACAAATACGACACGTGGGAAGGCATTGATGAAGTATTTCAGGCACTCTGTCTAGCTAGCTTGGCGCCTCCAATATGAGTGTGCCACGTGCTTTGTTTCATTCATGAGGGGAGGTCTTGTGCTGCATCTGCACTTGAAGAGACGGCATTCCTCATGGGGAGACGGCAACGCCTCCCTTCATGCCACCGCTCAAAAAAAACCTAACAGCCGCTTTTATGTCCCTTCCTACCATTCTTGTGCTCATGCAAGACTGCGGAGGCGGCCCTGCTGTCTCATTTTCTCATGTATTTTCCTTTCACAGACCTTTACATTCAAGCTGCTTGCATTCACGTGGTATGCGCTCCTTATCACTTGCTTTGGGTGCGGTACTGGTAATTCTGACGTGGTGGGACTGTCCGGTTGAGCGGAGCAACAAAAGACAGCAAGATCGTCTGGCGGAGACTTGGTGGGTATAGAAGGAAAAAGAATTGGCCGGCTGAATACATCTTGAATAGGGAAAGAGGGAAAGCGAGGAACAGAGGGAAAGGAGCGGAAAGGGAAGAAGAGAGAAGAAGAGAGGAATAGGAAGACAAAGAAGCAGTGGGGAGGTACCCGCTATAGTGATGAAAGAGCGCAGTAAGGGCCCTTAAAAAGAATTCTTTCCGCTTTTTGCATACCTTATTCATTGACGCCTCCTTGTTTTCTCTTTTTCGTCTCACTGGGTGTGAGTGGACCGCTTCCCGAGATTAAGTCATTCTCTGTTCATTCGGATCTTCCCTCTCTGTCTCTCTTTTTTTTTCTTCTTCTTCTTCTTCCTCTCAAAGATCCGGCCACGTACGGTTACTCGCTCAAACCCATGTATTAGTCATACATTCCCGTTGTCGGTCGATCCATTACTCTTTTGATCCTTTTCTCTTCTCCTTCTTTTTTCCAGGAGGACAGCTTGTGGGAGGTCTGTCACTCACTCAGGCGCGAACCCTACTTTTGATGCTGAACTCCATCTTTTTGGACGGGAATGACGCGTTTCTAAAACCAGGATGGAAGGACAAAGAGGTTGACGTCAGAGATGACTGGTGAGTCCGATCTGGGAAGGGCAGTTTGGAAAGAGAGAGGGACGTCGAGGAAGAAAGGAAGAGAAAAGAATAGAAAAGAAAACGATATAATCAAGTTGCTTCATCGCTTCCTTTTTTCTCTTTGGTCCCCCGAGGTTTTCATTCATTCATTCCTTTAGTTATCCATTCCTTCATTCATTCATTCGTTTAGTTTTTCATTCATTTATTTGTCCAATTATTTGTTCCTTCATAATCATACTTTCGTCCGTGCATGCTTATCCGTGTCTCTGTAATTCACTCATTTCCTTGCTCATCCACTCGCTCGCTTTTTGCTTGCGTGTGCATCCTTTGATTTCCCATTCTTCCATTTATCTATCCACTTACGTCTCTACATTTTTCAATTCATTCGTTCCTTTGCGCATCGTTCATTTTCTTGTGCATGTATTCCTCGATTCACTCGTTCCTTTGTGCATCGTTTATTTACTCGTGCATGCATTCCTCGATTCACTCGTTCCTTTGTACATCGTTTATTTACTTGTGCATGCATTCCTCGATTCACTCGTTCCTTTGCACATCGTTCATTTACTTGTGCATGCATTCTTTGACTTCCTCGTTCCTTCTACTTAGTCATGCATTTGCTCATCCATGCTCTTTTCATTTTGTCGTTCCCGGTCGTTCCTTGCTCACACAGCGTGAGTCATGCTTGCTCATCCGTGCATTCATTCATCAGTCTCCCGTTTTATCCCAAAAATTTCATTGCCTCTCGATTTGTGACACTCATGCAGCTCTCTAGCCCCCTTTCTCTTCCCTTATGCTCATTGTCCGGTGCCCTGGCTCTTGCCGTGCCCGCATGTCGCCGGCCTCTGGGCAAGGGCCTTATCTTCCATGTTTTTCCTCTTTCCTTCTCTTTCCTTCAACCGGGCGAAAGGCTCTATACTGCTGTATGTGCTCCACCCATTACCGTAAAAATCGAGCTTCTCTTGTTACACTCAGCCATAGCTGTTTTCTCCATCCGTTCATTTCTCATTTATCCAGGCTCTCATGCATCATTTGCTTACACACGTATTTTCATGTGTATGCTCTCCCTTCTCTTCTTCTGTGCAGCACCCTGAACACGCATACATTTGGGCACTATGCCTTACATTGATATGACTCTCGGGGTTTTCGTCAGGCGCCGGTCGATGGTTCACTTGTTCACTCATCTAGGTGTGTTCTGCATGTCAGCCATTCCACTATGAAACCCCGTATCGCCTTTTTGCTGAGCATAAGGTCATGAAGGTTCCCGCTCTGCCTTTGTTTGGTTGCTGATTCTATCATTCACTCATTGATTTACTACTCACGCTCAGAGGGAGAAGGAGAGAAAGAAAGAGAAAGAGAGGAAAGAAAGGAGAGAGACCAAACAGATGAAAAGTAAAGAGAGCAGTGAACGAGGAAATTGAAGGTAAGGGAGAGGGATTCATAAGAGGAACCCAGTCCAGAGGGACCGAGTGCTGGACCGAGTGCCGAACCAAGTGCTTATAGAGGGAGAGAGAGAAAGGAGTGAAGGAAGGAAGAAAGGAAGGACGAAGAGCGGGCACAAGTTGCATGAGAGGAAAGAAAAAGACGAAGAGGGGGCAGGAGACAGATGAGGAAGAGAGACGAAGAGATATATATACAATCGCTCTATAATAGCACTCTGCGCTGTTCATAGATATTCATATGCCCTGCCTCACACTGCCCTTTTCCTATCTCTGCAGGTTTTCTTCACTGGATTCGGTGCTTGGAACGTTTTTTGTAGCCGTTCTCCGATGTATCTGCCTGTGACCCTGGTTCTTCCTTTCCTCGCGGTACTGTTCAACCAAGTCCGGGTATGAGCAGTTATTCTCGTGATACCACTCAGGTTGAAGGTAACCAACAAACTTGAGGAGGAACCAGATGTTCCCTTTTCTGTCTGTTTTACTGTCTGTTTTCTCTCTATATACACGTTCCACTTCATATTCTTCACCTTCCTCAATTTCCTCCTCCCCCACTTCCTGATTTACTTCCAACTTAACCCGTCTGTTCGGGCTACTTGCTCCCATCACTTCTGCAACTGTCTGTCTTGCCTCTCTTTGACTGCCTGTCAAACTTCGTTCTGTCTTTCCTGCGGGTCTCGGGGAAGCAGTTGGTTCTCCCCGTGCCCGTTCTTGACCCCTCGCTCCCTCTTCTACCTTATCGCTCATTTCTGGGTCACGGCTGTAGTACGGCTTGTCAATGACTCTATGCCTGCTCACAACCTTCAGCCTTTGGGTGCCTGGTCTTTTGAGAACCAGAGTGGAATTCAGCCTGACTTGCTTAACCCGATACGGCCCTTCCCATTTTGGGGCCAATTTCTCACTCACCCCCTTGTGAGCATCTATCCTCAACCATACGTACTGTTTTTTTTTATACTTGATTGGTCCTTGCGGTGCCTTCCCTCCCCCTTTTTGCTGCTGTTTTTGCAGGATTCTCCTCATTTTTGACTCTGCCGCCTCTTACCAGAACTGCTGCTGTAGGCAGGATTCTTTCTGGACCTCACCAAGGAGGTTAATGTAATCCTCAGCAAGGACCCTGGGCTGGTCCTCTGTCAGGTCTGTCAAGAGACGGGATGGCTTGTTTGGGTGGCGGCCATAGAGAAAGAAAAACGGGGACATGCCCATGCCTTCATGGATTTGGGTGTTAAAAATGTATTGGGCGAAGAGGCAGTATAGCGGCCAGTCTCGCTAGTGTTTGTGGATGTAGGCTGATAGAATTTCCTTCAGCCGTCTGTGGAACCGTTCGAGCCGGGCATTCGTTTGGGGGTTATATGCGGTCGAGATAATACGTCGGGTGTTGCACAAATCACAGATTGTCTGAATGATTGGATCAAAGAAGTTGCTTCCCTGGTCACTTAAAAGTTCTAAAGGTGCCCCCCACCTCAAAATCATAATTCTTTCAATGAGGGCTCTGGCTACGGTTGGGGCCTTCGCATCTGTGAGTGCTACTATTTCCATCCATCGATTCGTGCAGTCTATTGCAGTGAGGATCTACTTAAACCGTCTGCCCTCTATCTGATTGGACAGTACTAAAGGGCCCACCAGATTGACCGCAAACCTCTGGAGCGGTTCAATAAGGGGTTCTTAAATCATGAATGTGTCTCTTTCTGCTTTCCGTTTCCTCTCTTGGCATGTTTTGCAGGTCTTCACGAACCTTTTGATGTCTGCAAAGACATTCCCCCAATACAGGTCAGCCGTCAGATCTCTAATCATCTTCTGTATGCCTGCATGGCCAGCGACCAGACAGGTGTGATAGTTGTGTAGTGTTTCTCTCTGCAATGCTTTGGGGACAACCGGGAGGAAACGTGTTCCCTTCTTATGTCCCGAGGCTGGGGGTAGCATTCGCAAAAGGAGGCCCCGGTCCATTACATACATGCTGGCTTGTATATCAAGGCAGGGACTGTGCTCTGCCTTCCCTTCCTGAACCCCCCCCTTTTTGGTGAGATACTGAATAAGCGGTTTTAGTTCTTCATCCTCCTTCTATTTTTCTATGAATTCCTCCCTCTTCCACACTTTGCAGATCGTTTCTTCGACGGGAAGGGCGGACACTGGGGCTACTACGATTTCATCTTTTGTGTCGGAATTTGGACGAACAGGGGGCCAGCCCTCATGGACAAAGGGCTCTCGCGTCAGTCCATCTGCGTCTATATGGCTTCTCCCCGGGCGGTGCTCTACTGTATAGTTATAGATACTCAGCTTCAGGCTCCATCGATGCAGTCTCGCATTTGTATTCTTGAAGGAGTCTAGATAGAGGAGAGCCTTGTGATCGGTAACTACTTTGAAGGGAACACCGTATAAGTACTCTCGGTAGTGGTGTACCCCCCATACGACTGCATACGCCTCTATCTCTGATATCGACCATCGAGCCTCAACGGCGGTGAGCCGGCGGCTTACATATGAAATAAACCTCGCCCTCCCTTCTTTGTCCTCCTGCAGGAGGATAGCTGCCACTGCAGCCAGGCTGGTATCCGTGCAGAGAATGAAAGGCTTGGTGAAATTGGGGTAGATAAGCACATCTGCTGTGGTCAGTGCCTGTTTGAGTGCTCTAAAGGCTTCCTCTTGGGATGCCTGCCACACGAAGGGGGTTCCCTTCCGAGTTAGCTCCAAAAGTGGAGCAGCGGTGCCACTAAAATTGGGAACGAACGATCGATAGTATCCGCACACCCTCATGAAGCTTTTGATCTCTTTCACGTTTTTTGGGGCTCTTGTTTCTGTGATGGCTTTCACTTTTTCTTCACAGGGGCGCAGGCCTTCTTGGGAGACCTGGAAGCCAAGGTATCGGAGCGATGTTTGACCAAACCTGCATTTTTGGAAGGCTAGCCTCGCATTGGCTTCAGTCAGCCTCTCCAGTATTCTTCTGAGATCGGATAAATGCTCTTCCCAACTGCTGCTGCTGCATAAAATATCGTCCACGTATACATTCGTGCAGGGAAGGTCACCGACCAGGGGGTCGATCGTCCTTTGGAACTCAAACGGACTGATTGAGAGGCCCATTGGGAGCCTCTTGTACTAGAATTGCCCCCACTTAGTACAAAAGGCAAGCTTTGGTCGGTTTATCAGCCGCACTACTAACTGAAAGAAAGCAGAAGGGAGATCAAGGAGTGAAAACAGTTTTTTTCCTCTCAGGGAGCTCAGGATCTTTTTGATGTCCCCCAAGGGCCAGTGGTCCCGTGCTATCACCTTGTTGAGGGCTCAGAAGTCTACTGTGAGCCTGAGCTTCCCCGAGGATTTCCGTATGAGACAGACAGGTGCCCCTCAGGGAGAACGAGCACACTCAATGATGTCCTGTTTAATCAGTTCATTTATCAACTCCTTTGCCTCCCCTTCCAGCACGTAAGGGATCGGTCGGGGCCGAACGTAGATCGGCTTTGCATCCCCTGTGTCTATTTGGATTTCGGGGCCTTTGATTTTTCCGATATCCGTGGGGGTAGGGGCTAAACAAGCAAACTCTTGTAAGAGCTTCCTCAGCTCTCCCTTTTGTTCTTGCATGAGCTCCTCACTCTTTTGAAGGGCTTCTTTGATGTTTTTCCTGGCTTGCTCTGTTTGTGTAGTTTGGGTCGGGGGGCAGGCACGGAAGGGTACTGTTTCGAGATCGCCGTCTTCAACGACTTCGCTTACTAGGGCAGAGACGTTGGGAAGGTCAGGGGGTGTGGCTATTGATGTTGCAGGGTAGCTAGAAAGGGATCGTTCAGCGGACCCCCCTCTTTCCTTGCTCACTTCCTGTTTTCCTTTCTCATCAGCTTCTGGCAGGACCATGCAAACCGTGACAACTGCCACAAGCATGAAAGGTTTCACCGTGCATTTATGGGTTATGCAATTGCAGAGTGCTACTCAAACCGAGCAGTTTTCGACTATTGACACCGTTTCTTGTACTTCTATTTCTGCAGGTAGCAACTCCCTGCGAGGAACAGTCAGGGGCGACACGCACACCATAGTCCTGTCGGGCATGGGAGTTCCGTCGGGGATCCTGATGTTCAGGTAAGAGAGAATGAGGGGGCGTAGGACCTGGGATGAGGGAAGAGAGAGAGAGAAAGGAAGAAAACTTCTTTCTTTTTCTAGTACAGTCATAAGGGTCAGAGTAACAGGCAGAGGAGGCAAGGAGCCTGGCGTGACCCCCGTCTCTTTGAGAAATAGGCAGTCTGGTTTGAATCCAACCGCCTCAGTATGGGTTCGACAGAAATCAATCCCCAGAATGCATGCATATTGTGTATTCCTCGTGACATGGAAGGTCTGTTTCCTCACCTTGTCCATGAAAAGACTTAACGTAATCACCCTTACATTCTCCAAACATTCCCCTCCTTCACCTTTCAACTTCATGGGGGATGGATACAAACGGTAAGACCCTCCATACATAGCATTCAACCTCGACAACACTTCTGCCCCCAGCGTCGACACATCACTCCCCGTGTCAATCAGAGCTGGGATCATGAACGTTTTTTCCAGGTCAATGCACATTCCCATCCTACTGGCCGCAGGGTGGAGATTAATGTGGGCGACAAGTGCTTCTCTCTGCGGTAGGACTGGGGCCATTCCAGGCACCTGACTCTGCCCCTCAAAGGCAGACGCATCAGTGTTTTTGCTGGCCTAAGGGAGTTCGGTTGGCTGCTGAGGCCATGACTCCGGATGGAGGCAACGCTCTCAAGGGGGGTCTGTCCATAACTCTCGGGAGTGGCATGGGGGCACCAGGGGTCCCTCTCGGGGGCATGACCTGGTGTAGTTGGCCTCCTCTCGCAGCTGGGGGTGCAACTCAAGGCTCCTGTTGGATAGGTCGGCCCCGGCCCGCAGGCGGCCCTGGGGGCTCAAATCGTCGCCCCTGGGGTCCGTCCCAGGGCCTTTTCTGATTGTTACGTGTCCACCCGTTCTGCTGAGGGAGTGCAAACTCCGAAGGGTGGGGGTCAGGAAGCTCACGTCTGGAAGGGGGCCCATCCCTGAACTGAGTATCTTCCCATCGTTCTCCAGACCTGAAAGCATCCCCGCTGTAGGCATCTTGCCCCCATCTAATTCTAATTGGTGGGTTGGGGCAAGCTGCTTTGATATATCCTGTCTGTTTACACCGGTGACAGGTGGTTGAAGCGGGAACAGGGCACCCCTCTTCTGTGTGCAGTCTCGTTCCTACACACTGCTTACACTGCACTTGTGCGGAAAGTGCGAGGGCGGCATTGTTGAGAACCCTTTGCATCATCTTTTCTGGGGGCACCATCAACTGTTCTTCCTTACTTTGCGACTGGGCATTCAACTCTTCTCCTTCTACTGCTGAAATCCGAAGACGTTTGATGGGTCGGTCTCCCTCACTTACCCCCCCTATTTCTTGGTTTTGTTTCTTTTTCACTACGTCCTCCCACTAAGTCTTCCTCAGCTGCACCTGCATCTCTTCAAAAATGTTATACGTTTTGCTTTCCATTTGAATGCGGACCTGATCATCCTCCAGGCCCTCAATGAAGGCTGCTAGTGCGGTCGGGTCGTCGGTGCCTTGGTCTGCAATCCCGCAATTTTCCTTAAAACGTTGAACGTACTCAGTAGAGCTCTCCCCAAACCTTTGAGCGATCTGCAACAGCTCTCTCTTCTTGCGCTCTGCTTCTCTCTCATCTATGCCATATTTCTTCATGAACAGCGTTTTTAGGTCTTCATGAGTGGCATATTTAGCTAGCCTTTCAGGGGGTAACATCTCAAACCATTCTTTTGCAGGTCCTTTAAGGGTAGTCGGGAGGTAAATGTTTTTCAGGTTTGTGAACGTCTATCCGAGGCTCTCATACAGTCTCATCAACGAGTTTCAAAAACCCCGAGCCTTCACGCGGTCTCCGTCAAACGATGGTAAGTCTATCTTTACTTTGGGGAGGTCAAAGGGGGGCAGGGACGGAACTATTGGCGCCTGGGGTCTGCAGCGCAATGGCGCTCTAGATAATGCCATGTCAAGAGATATGGGTTCTACGTGGTGAAGCTTCAGTGCCCCCGTATCGGATCTTATCAGAACAATCCCCATGTTGTACAATTTAGACAACACCTCCGGAGAGGCCTCTTGTGATAGGATCTCTTCTCCATCCTCCCCTGAGTCTCCTGCCTCCAGACCCTGTATCCTACTCCTTCTGTGCATCGGGTCTGCACGTCTATTTCCTGGCCCTACTGGTTGTTCTACCCTCTCTTCCCCTATACTTCCTCTGCCTGCACCTCTTGGACCACAGGGTTGGCCTCTTGCTCCTGTTCTTCTTCTCTTTCCCTATTCTTTGCTGATTTCCTTCCCCCACCTTTCAGACCCACCTCTTGCAATCCTTTCTGAAGCCTTTTTCCGTTTTTCCCTTTCTTTTTCCCTGCCTGCTCCTCTTTCTTTGCTTGTGACCGAGTTCGAGGAGCCATGTTTCTATCTGCAGCTGCTCTGAGTTGCAATGGCTATCCTTTCCTTCTCACCCCCTTTTTTTTCTTTTCTTTTTCTTTTCCTTCAAACCTGCAGTGCCACTTCCTTGGCTGTTTCAGAGGCTTTCGAGTGGGCCCTACAGGCCCTCCTGGGAATGCTCCCTATCAGGTGGTTGGTGCTGGGTTGGATCACTTGCAGAAGGCAAGGGGAACGGTGGAGCGAAACCTGGTGGGGCAGTCAGATTCGAGCTTGTGACGAGGCCTGCTGGGGGGTTTGCTCCCCAGGTGAATGAAGTGATCAGATGGGTATCTCCAGACGGTCCTGGCCACTGCGCAGGTGGGGGTCTGGGAGGTGGAGGGGGCATGCTACCGAGGGGCCCTGAGCTGCTTGTCTGAGAAAGTTGCAAACAGGCACTCTCCGCTCCTTGTTGTTTCATAAGCACGGCGGAGACTTGAACCAACGCCGTCCAGACTTCTTTCCGGATGGTTGCTTGTAAAGCTTCAATCAGCACTTGATGAATGTCTGGGGAGTTTTTCAGTGTCTCTCGTACCCCGTCTCTAATGAGCACTTGAAGGATATCTGGGGAGTCTAGCACTGACGTGTTCGACAGGGGGTTCACGTAGAGAGAGGGGAACAGTTTTATTGTTGGCACTGTATATAGGTTTTAAACGACACACCCATCGATCGGAATGGTACCAGAGGGGAGGAGAGGGAATTGGTGGCCTCGCTCTGCCAATGAAGTTCCTTGGGGGGCTGTGTAGGCTGTTGTGGGAGAGGGGTAGGGGTTGCCTGGCAGAAGCGCGGCCCAGGAGCCATTAAGGTCTGTCTGGAACGTCTTGCCGACGCTTGCAGGGTGAGGGTCTACCTGAATTTCGGCTACAAGTACTTTATAGGGCGGGAGCGCGTTGCACACTTATACGCAATCTGACAGCCTGGATGTGTAGTGAAAAATCGGCTCGGGTATGGAGCAAGGCAGTGGGAGACTCACTATGGCGTCTCGGTTTGCAGTTCGCTTTGGTTGGGGATAGCAACGATGCAAGGCTATTGGTGTAGCAGCTTTGGGTCTGAGAGAGCGTCTGCGGTCTTGCCAGTGGTGCAAGAGGGGTAGCAGGAGGGGATCGTCCTCGTAGGAGTGTTTTTTTTTTTTTCTTCAGAGCGGAAGGGAGGAAAGAATCAGAGAGGCACTCAGAGAGCAGAAAGCTATAAAGGCTCTTCGGCCAGCGGTGGGGTTTCCCCAGACAAACTGTAGTGGGGCTTCTCCTTATTCTTCCTTATATAGGCTCAGTTGGGGCTGTCTGTCTTACTATAGGAAGGGTATGATCAGACGAGTAAAGCTTTTGGTTTGTGCTACAGAGCGTGGTTGGTTGGTTGTGTTCGGAGGATTACAGGCGGTCTGGCGGGAATCCTCTTCCTGTCGAAGGGTCCCGGTATTCAGTGTGCTGGATGGTTGGCCTGCAGGTGTGAGAGCCGTCACTTACAAGCAGGGTGCTGTGTGGGGAGTAAATGATGATGAGCGGTCTGGTTTCCTTATTCTGGTAGAAATCTGATCCCGACCTCTGCGACTGGGAGTCGTCTGATTCGGGTGGTGGTCGGTTTGTTCGAGCCCTGATAGGAAGACGCAACTCAGTAGGTGAGAAAGGATCAGGAGCGGGATGATGGCGGGGGTTTACTACGGGGGTCGAGCAGTATGGGCGAGTGTTTTCAGCCTGAGAATCTTCCGATACCCTGGAATGGGACGCTACTAGATGTACGGCCCTGATTGAGTCTCTGTTGGGGACGTGTGAGAATTCCCTCTCAATATCGAGCATCCGGAGGGATACTAGGAGGGATGGTTGAGATTCCCTCCTACGACTGGCCTGGAGGTTGGCAGTGGCAGAAGCGATGTGTGAGGGAGTCAGCTGGTGAGTGTGACCCCTTCTTTGAGTGGGTAGCACTCGATTAACCAGGACCTGTCGAATGTAGGGGGTCTCACTCTCAGAGGGCGAAGCCGATTGAGAGGACGAGGTGCGAGGGGAAAGAGGTAGTGCCTGCTGTGGGGGAAGTCTAGAGAGCGAGCTGGGTTTATCCGGGGATGCTGCCGCTTGCCTTGTGGAAGTCTGTGACCGTTTCGTTTTGGCGACGGGGTCTTTGACCCAGCAGCTTGCAGATACTTGCAGTCTATACTGAGTCTAAATATTTCCAAGGCTGGGGGCTCTCTCTATCAGAGAACTTTGCAGCGCTTCGCGGCTTGGTCTGGCGTGGGAAGACTTCTCTAGCAGAGACAAAGAAAGACGTGTCCCGACGGTTCTAACTGAAAACAGGACAGCGCTTCATGGCCTACTTTTGTCAAAAAGAAGCTCAGACTCGAGTCTGACTGAAGGTGGAGAAGACAGAAGGCTTTTTGCTTGCTTCGGTCTCAAAGGGTCCTCGGTAAAGACAATGAGGGACCCGTCTGACAAACACTGGGCAGCGCTTCACGGTCTGCCTCTACCTAATGATCGAGTACCCTTGGTGAGGACGGAGAAGACAGAAGGTCGCTTGCTGTTAAAATAGTACGAGCTCGAAGAATGGCGTTACCACGAGTTACGACCTCCCCCTTTTTGGTGAATTGGGCGCCTACCTAGCTGTGCTTCACCGGAGTTGATGAGTCCAATAAGTGGCCTTGTCGGTTCGACAAACGGGGTTTGCAGGTTTGACAAGTAAGGTTGAAGGTCCAACAACTGAGCTTGAAGGTTCGACAAGCGAGATTGATGGTTCGACAAGTGAGATTTAAGGTTCGACAAATGAGATGGGAGGTTCGACAACTTAAGAGTCACACACGGAAGTCACTGGTCCGACATATGGAATCGGGGTTCGACATACGGAACCAAAGTCCGACAAACTAAATTGCAGATTTCTGGATTCAAATTTCACTTCTTAGAAAGTAGGATCAGGATCGTCAAGATCATGATTTCATGAAAAGTTGCAACCTTGCAAAAATGTCATGCAATCGTTCGACATAAAAAGCCATCTGAGCCAGAGTTCAACAAAAAGATCGACACGTTCTTTCTCTTTCCATATGTGTCTCTTTTTTCCCTCCTTAATTTTTTTATGTGTTTTATGTATTCCGTTTTGTCTTTGGTGTGTTTTGCCATCTCTAAACGGTCGTACAATAAAAAGATTGACAAGAAGATCGACAAAAAGATCGATTAAACCTGGAACACACTCTCCAGAGAGTTCGCAAAAGTTTTTATATCCTTACTCATGAAACATATAAAATTTCTTTGCACTTCTCTTCCTATGTCCATGCCTGCAGTCCTTTAATGAGCTTACCAGCAAGTTCGACAAGCGGGTCGACAAGTCGTACTTAGCTACAATTCTTGTTAGGCCATTTGCATCATAGTCGATCCCTGAGCGTTCCTCTTCTGACCCAGCGGCCTATACAACCATCTCGGCCATGCAGATCCCACCACGTATAGCAATATTGACAACACCCTGTCTAAAAGCAACGACGGGTTTTAGGCTTATGTACTGACAGGTAAACCTGGCCTGATCTAGTACCCAACTCATTATTTGGTCACAGTTTGTATATATTTTACAATTTTACTTTACTCTAGCTGCTTATTACATTATTATGAGAAACTGTATTATCATTTTATTTATGCTCATAATGCAGCTCATTCTATATTAGTTTATTATTATTTAATTTTTTACAATTTTCCGTAGGATTTCTTGGATGATAGATAAATACCCGTTAACCCTATAAGGCAGCATATATATATTATCTTTCTTTCTAATTTTTTTTTTTCTTTGCAAGTTCACTCTCTCTCTTTTTTTTTGTAGGAAACTGAAAGCATAACAGATGTGTACATAGCGCGTGCCTGCAGGGGACCGCGCAACCCATTCTAACACTACCTCATCTGGTGATTGGGATCACCACACTGGAGGCAAAGTCCCCGTCTCCATCTTTCCTCCCACAGGGCCTGGGGCAATCTGGGGTCGCAAAGCGGCATGCCACGACGTATCCCACAAAGTTCTATCGGAGCCGGTCCAGTTAGGTCAATCGGTGGAGACCCCCCTGGAATTGGTCCTGCCCCTTTGGCCCACTTTCCTCCCCGAGTTGATGCCTAACAGTGTTGAAGCCAGGCCTCGTTGTCCAAGGCCTTCTCCATAGCCTCCTGCAGAGTCTGCAGCTCCTGCCTGTCGGTCTGAAACATGACGGTAGGTGGCAAACCCTCGATGTAGCTGTCAAGGAGGTCCCACTCACTCGTCCCTGCCTTTTTCAGCTTCAAAGCCTCGATGTCGAACTTGTTGTTGTAGTTGCTGACAGTTCCAGTGCACCTGAGGATTGCGATCTTCTTCTTTGCTGCCCTGCGGACGTGCTTGTCTCTATACCGACGAAGCAATGTGTCTTTCAAGGCAGGCCAGTCGCAAAACCCAATGCCGTCCTCCAACTTTACCAAGTCAAACCAGTCCTTGAGTTCAGGGCTCAAGTAAGACTTGGCCAGACCGAGTTGACGTTCCGGCGCGGTCTAAGCATTCACAAACCAGTTGTCTATATCAGTGCACCACCTTTCCACTTTCTCCCGCACTCCTGTAAAGATATCTGGATTCTTTAGTATAGTTCTGGGAACTTGTTCTTGAACTTCAGGCGCCTGAGGAGGTAGACCACCCTGCCCGCCTCCAAACAACATGCCGTCTCCTTGTACATCCATCGGCTGCTGGACTGCCGCAGCAGCTTGCTCCATCTGTCTTTGCTGCAATTTCGCCAGTATCTGCCCTTGCTGCTGCTGGGTCTGTTGGACTGCGATGAGGCCCTGCTGAACCTGTAGCAGAATTGCACCTACTTCCACCTGGAACTGTTCAAAAGATATCAAGAAAGAAAATCAGAATGAGCAAAGATTTGTCCCTTCGCCGAACCAGCTCTGTACTACCAAACTGTAAGCTGCGTACGGTACTAGAGGCTCAATTACGATAAGCGTAGATCGTAGGCAGACTCACATTAAGGTGTGACTTAGCAGAGTCAATCTGTTGATCTACTATTCAGACCAGCCAACATCACGATCGAGAGACTGGCACAGAATAACTTTCACACGCAAAAGTCAGACGTCACTTTATTCAGACTGGGCGCACGCGGCGTTGCGAGGTCAGCGGCGGCTCTAGCGTGGCGCAATGCTCGTGACAGGCCTACAAAGACTGTCTTTATTGGTTTCTATGTTTTCTATACTTCCAAAATTTTAAGTGCACTTGACTTTGGTCGGACCTTTGACACGGTACCTTCAAATAAAGCCGCGCTTGCGGCGCTGACGTTTTAAGTCTGGCCGCGTTTATGGTGTGGCGTTTCAAGTTTATTAGAATGTCATGGGCGTTGGATGGGGTTGGGTCTGGTTTGTTCAGAAGATATGAAAATTGGGTGAAAAGATGTGTACTAAGATATGTTTGTTTGTGTTGGTACGTAAATTTTTTTCGTTTTTGTCAACTTTTTGAATAGGAATGAACACTTAGCGAATACCAGACAAAAGGCTTACTCAACAAACACTCTGCATGTTAAAATTTATTTCTCTTAAAAAACGGTAAAGTGCAGATATTTTCGACCTAAACGACTGTTGATTTTTTCGTACGTACGTCATGGTAAGTGGGCATGCTTGTCTTGTCTGGTCTTGGCAGACTTTCGTCCACCACGGGGCTGTGGCTGCATGCCAGGCGTGGCGGCCTGCATGTGATCCGCGGGCGGCCGTGGGCCCTCTTGCGAGACTGGACATGCATCCTAAACGATCGATCCCACCATACACCCGTCAGCACTGAGTCCATCCAACCTCCCATCAGCTGCAGACGGCAGCGATCTCGATACTGAGAAGACAGACTCGTGGCCTCTGATTGACAGAAGCTTTCCAGGTAGATTCGTGAGCGGGGTTGTGGTAAAGATGCCGTTGGTTTCGGTGCTCCTCGCGGCACTCCTCTGTGCCGTCTCTTCTGCTTTGAAACCAGTCGTGATCGTTCCTGGGCTTGCAGGTGAGCTCAGAGCGGAAAATCCTTCCTATAAAAGGGGGGAAGGGGTGGTGCGCAAATATGTACTCAAATGAATGTGCGTTTCCTGCAGGTAGCGGACTGTTTGCCTCTATCGAGAAGGCGGTTCTTCCCAAGTGCTCGAAGAGCAAGACCTTCTCCAGATCTCGCCAACGTCTGTGGCTGAGTCTTTCGGAACTCTACTACAATGAGTGCCTCTTTGACGTCCTTGAGATGGTGTACTCGAACAGCACTGGGTTCTATGAGAATAAGCAAGGGGTGTCCATCGAGGCAGATGATTTCGGTGGGTCGAGACACGAGACAGTGAAAGACATGCAGAGACGAGACGGAAGGAGACGGCAGATGGCCACTGGTAGACCAGTTCGCGATTCTCGTTGAGTCAGGCTACAGACAGCTCACGACAAGGGTGCCCGAGCAAGTCAAAATGCAGGATCTCCATGGCACTCACTTTGCATTGTCCTGTCTCCGTACATCAAATATTTTCCTTCTTTCCTTCTTTCGTTTCCTCTCAGGAGGGCTCCACGGCATTTCCCACCTGGGGTACCTAGTGAGGGAGACCATCCCAGTAGTCGGGGAGTTCGCACAGATGATCTCGGCACTCAAGGCGGCTGGGCATAAAGAGAGAGAAACGCTCTTCGGCATCCCGTCAGTCGTCTGCTTGATCTGCACAATTTCGTCATCTCGCTAGCTGTTGTTTGACCTTTGATTCAGCCTTTGTCGTTTGGTTCTCGTCCGACGCTATCGAGGGAGGCGATCGACATATCATCTGGCCAATCAGACTCCAATGAGATGAGCTCCCAGGCTGCACCGTTGCAGCATATGTACTGATGCGCATTCCCCGGGACGACAGAGCAGAGTCTCGATCAGTCAGGAAGACAACCAGACGAACAACCGGGCGTGTGGAACGAGAAGTCAGCGAGATCGACCGGGACAACGACTGCTTTATTTCACAAAGGAAACAAAACCAAGCTTGATGTTGCTTCGATCTCTGTCCAGGAACATCTGGCGTCTGCCTGCACCCTGAAGACAAAACTCACCCTCAAGCATCGGAGCGAAAATCATCAGAAATTTTGGTTTTACTCGGCCGCTCTTCTTCACTCTTTTTGCTCCTCTGTTTTGCTGATCACCATTTTTTTCTTTCGCGCAGGTACGACTGGCGTCTGGCCCCTCAGCAGATCGACTGGAGCTCTGTGAAGAGACTTTCCGAGGAGGCGGTCAGGAAGAACGGAGGGGAGAAGATCGTGTGGGTGGCCCACTCCCTCGGGAACATCATGAGCAGTTACTTCTTCAACGCCGTGGTGGACGCTGAGTGGAAGGAGAAGCACATCGACTCGTTCCTCTCGATTGCCGGGCCGTACGGCGGCACTCCCACGCAACACAAGGCCTATCTCTCCGGGTAGGGGGCAGCTGCATGGGGGAAGGTGCATGAATTTATTTTCATACAGAGTTCTTTTTTCATACACCAAGTATGAAAACAAAGGCCTATCTCTCCGGGTAGGCGGCAGCTGCATGGGGAGAAGGAATCCAGACAGATTTACTTAGATTTGACATGGGTCAAAACTTCTTTCACAACAGGCAGATGAATTTTCGATCGAAACCTGCATAATCTGAGGATGGCTCAGGAAAGGGAAAGTGAGAGAAGGGAAGAGGCGTCACGAGTTTCTCGGAAGAATGTCTCACCGACTCTCTAAGCTGTTCAGTTTTGTTTTCTCACTTTTATCCCTGTGCTTGCTGCCTTCTTGCTAGCTTTCAATTGACGCCCATGCATCCTCACCTTTCCGCAATGCCTCTGCTTTCCTTCAGGCCTTCTGGTTCACCTAAGCATCGATCAATCCATTTGTTATATCCATATCCATTACAGCAAGTGTTTCAAGCTGACTGGAGTCACCTTTTTCTCTCTGTGTCCTTTCTTGTTTTGCGCCCACCTCACACTGCATTCATTTGAATGTCTTCATTCTGCTTGAAGGTACAACGACTTCTTCAAGCTGACGGACAAGATTGCACTCGTGAAGCCGCTAGTCGTCCGAAAACTGCAGAGAACCTCAGGGGCCTCCTTCACTCTTCTGCCGAGGGAAGAGGTCAGGGGAGGGAAGGGAAGGAAGAGAAGAGGGGGGAAGAAAGAGGGGGAAGGAGGGAAAGAAATAATCGGACTGGAGAGACGTGAAAAGAGGAAACGCGGAGAAGAAAAGGGGGCGGAAGGAAGAACGGAGCTGGTGGGCCACTGAAGGCCCAACCGCAATTCTGCGTTCTATGAAACCGTGAGCGGAAGAATACAAACACACACACACACACACACACACACGCACACACACACACACACACACACACACACGCACACACTCACACACAGAGAGAGAGAGGGTGGGTGGGGGGTGTTGGGAAAGAGCGAGTTGTTTGTCTTTGCAGTATCTTTCATGCCAGCTCCTCCCTCAAGCCTTTTCCTTTCCTTCTTTCTTCTTCGCTTAATTTCTTGACGTCCCTGTGCTTACTCGCCCTCCGCCCACAGTTGTGGGGAGACGCAGCGACATTCATCGTAAACGAAGGCGGCGACGACCGGGGCCCATCAGTGTACTCTTCTGGCAACTGGACTGGTGCCCTTGAAGAAGGCCTCAGGGGGGAGGTGGAGAAGGGAGTCCAATTGGTCAGCCAGGCAGGCAGGCAGGCAGACAATGGGTCGGTCTGTCAGACACACCTTTCTCTCCCTCCGTCTCTCTGTGGTCGTGGTCACGTTTGTGCATGTGTGTATGTGTGCATTACATCTAGCGTCTGCATGGATACTTTCCTTCCTTCCTTCCTTCCTTCCTTCCTTCGTTCCTGCAGATGGGAGACTCCTTGTGGAGAGACCCTTTGTTGCCCACTGTGTGCGTGTGGGGCCAGATGGAGGGCAACAAGGGGGACGTGCCTGTGGCGTATGAGTACGCGTCGGCTGACTATGACAAGGAACCGAAAATGTTAGTCTGTCAGTCAGTCGGCTTGGAACTAACTGCATGCACCTGTATGCCTACATGCGCACTGGATATCCACGAATACATGCATGCACAAATACGTGAATACACGTAGGGCTGCCTCTCTCTCATGCCTTTTTTTTGTGGTTCGGATCCATGCCGCCCTCCCTCCGTCTCTTCCTTGCGTTTGGTTGGTTTTGTGAATTGTTATCTGACGCACGCAAGGACTGGTTTGCGTGCGTCAGTGCATTTGGTTGGTTTGGTGAATTGTCATCCCTTCCTTTCTTTCTTCTGTCCAGCCTGTCTTTCCCGAGACAAGTTCGGTCTGACCTCCAAAACTCTTAATTATGCGTGTCGGTATTTCGAGGGCTATTCTAGGTCTCATTCTGGTGAAACGATTGCGGACTGACGGATGGAGTGTCATTCCAGCATTGCACAATTGCGTTCTTCCTTCGTACCTTTCATTTGCTTTGCCATGTGTTTGCCTGTCTGTCTATCTATCTATCTATCTATCTGTTCAAACAAACGCCCGTCCCGACTGCCAATCAAATCAAGCAGCACCCGCACGGAGGCTGGAGACGGCACAGTGGCGGTGCGCTCTGCCCGTCAGTGCAGCGAGTGGAAGCATTCGGCGTTGTCGTTGGAACTCCCGAAGAAGCACCTGGACCTGATCATGACGACTCAAGTGATCCAAATCGCGGTGGACCTCTCCACAGGAGACTTGGAGACGGTGGTCGAACGAGAATCTGAAAACAGAAAGAGAAGGAAGAGCTTCAAGCAGATGAAAAAAGAAGAAGAGGCCAGAACAACAAATCTGCGACTGAGAAGAAGCGGGAGTCCTGTGTTCAGGAATGAGACAGAGGGAGAGATAGATGGGGTGTCGGTGGTTGATGAGACCAAATTGACTCAGATGTGGAATATGTATGTGGAGGTCGCTGAGTCTCACCCTGGGGCCTCTCGAGAGGAGATTGATTCGATCTTTGAGCAGAGGGTAACTGCAAAGGAGGAAGAGCAAAAGCAACTACAGAGAGAAAGTTTGCGTGTTGAAGAGACGCTTGCTATTGCTTGAAAGGAAAGGAAGCATGCAGAGAAAAGATCCAACCGCCTTTCGGAAAAACATTATGGCGTGCCATCGAGACTGGTCGAGAGACATCATGATGGATTGCATGCAGCCTGGTTGATCAGATCAAATGTATCGCTGCATGGATGAAAGAGAAGAACAGATGAAAGGATGGGTGGACGGAGGGATGGAGGGATGGGGGTAGTGCAGTGAGGGGAACGACTGACTGCATCACGATGAACGATCGGGTGGTTTTTTCATTAACGCCTCGATCGTTCGAACCTCCGTTCAGTCTGTTGAACAGTTTTGGTTTGCTTCTCCCTGCTTTTTCTTCTTGCGTTTGTTTTGTGTCTGCTCGTTCTTGGCAAGAGTTTCTTCCGTTTAAATTCTCTTTTTCAATCAAAGTTCCGGAGCCTTCAGTGAGAGGCGGTCGGTCTTCGTAGTGCTGCAGCAGCAGCAGTAGTGGTAGTAGTAGACAATTTTGTGGATGCATCTGGTCATCTGAGAGGAGGTCGGGCGGTCAAGTTGGGGGGGGGACTCTGAAGGCAGCTAGGAGTGACTTTCGAATACAGGATTGGAATTCTGGCAATGAAGTGTGGGGTGGGTACAGGGGCCCGTTGTAACGGCATGGGATGATGAACTCTTTCTGCTTTTTTGTGTGTGGAATCCGCGTCGGATTGTATCGGAAGTGGTCGGAAATTGTTGTATGTGTGCGTCGATCTCGGCAGGCTGAAGCTTTCGTGAGTGGTTCCGCATCTCCTGCATGTGGGGCACGCGTCGGTCCATATCGGTGTCGGTGCAGGGAAGCAGGTGAATTGTATTTTATTCAGTATTCTCGATTTGTGGTTTGTTCTTTGCACAAGCATCGTGAGCTCATATTCTTTGGAGCGACACAACCGTGACTCCCAGTCCATCTGACTCCATCAGGTGCGCTAGGAGGTGCGAGACCGTGCGACAGCACTGAATTATATAGCAATGGTCAACATCGTAGTCATCGATCCTAGTCATGATCGATCCTAGCATCGATCACTGTCACACTGGCATCAGAGATAATCGGAGAACAGCAAGCAAAACAGACTCAGGCTGAAAGAAGGCTTATAATTAGCGAAAGGCTTTCAAGAAAGTTTTATAAAAATGTTAAACAATATTTGTCTTCTATGATAAGAAAATAACTAGTAAAATAGTTGATCGAAATTTATTCCTAGATTCAAGTTTATTTAAGATTCGTATACATATATTTTAAAAGTTCATCGGATGATGCGTAGATTGGTGCGACACTAGCATTTTTTAAAAATATATGGTGATACACAGTATGGTTAGGAGTTACTACCAGCCCTTTTTAGCCAGTAGCGAGTTACCGTCAGTTTGGTAACCATAAGATGGTAACTAGTAGACTTGAAGGCGTATACCACTATCATGGTAGTTCAAGGAAAAACTCTGGTAACAACAGTTGGTAGACCTATTTTAAAGCATGACTACTCAACTTATTAGCAGTTTAAAGCCCTAAAATGATCATACTCAAATAATATATACTATACATAATGATATACTCGTTAGAGTTCAGTCATAAAACGATGAACATGGAGTTTTACTAGAATAAACTTTTAATGAATACCCAAAATATAATTTTTACTACTACTACTACTACTACTACTACTACTACTACATCTATGAGGAATGACAAACTGAAATATCTAAGATATTTAAGGATATTTCCAATTATTTCTATCTCCCATTAAACATCTTCTCCTATCCCAAATAGGGATAGCTATCGTATCGATATCGTATCGTATTGTATCGGTATCGGTATCGGTATCGAAGTATCAACTATCGGTTCTTTCGTGAGCGGCCGAGTATCGGTTAGTATAGGCCTGCTTAGAGCTTGCGAAGGACTAGCTAGGCTACTATGTGGCAAGGCGCTCGCCGGGCCGGGCCTCGGTGTTTAAAGACCGGGCGCGGGCGGGCCCAGTAACATATATACCGTCCCTAACCGGCTCTATGCATGAATGAATGCGGAACCGGCTCCATGCAACGTACACTGAATTCAGCCTCCGACTTGGCTTCAAAATAAGACTGCATGTACATTGCATCCGATCTAACAGAGCTTCATCATTTCCGTTTTTTGAATAAAACCGCTTCTGGACAATCAAAGCATCATAACAGCCAGAAGGGGAAAAAACAAGCTAAGGTGTGGACATATTGTAAACCTCAAACGGCTAGAAGTTTCATCTCCTCAGCATGCAGAGTTGCTTGACCTGTTGTTGACCTGTCGGAGTTGGCTCACTGGCCAACGTCCAAACAGCTCAAGGACAATAGTCTAAGAATCGTCTTTCCACAGTGTTGCCTCTTCTTTTTGTGCCGTCTTGGAGCTTCAGGAGTGACCGGATCGGCCAGGATATTAATATGGGCGAACTCCGATTCGGAAAGGTCAGTCACGAGTGAGATCACCGTCATTTAGTGACATCCATACTCTACCATTGAAGCTTTCCACTTTACCATTGATGTTCAACCACTGAACATACCTCTGATGACCTCATCTTTTACAAAAGCTTGCCACTTGGCGACTCGCTGCTCGTTTTTTGACGTTGACCTAGCTTCCAGCAACGGTTCGGTCTTCACACCCTGTGAATCACAAAACACACACCAGGACCGTCTATCTGTTCCCCTGTAGGAACCTTTGTAGTCCAACGTGTTTGTCTTGGTCTCCTTCATACTGTCGTTTATATAAAAAGAACTCCTAATACCACAAGCAGTGCTATTTTCATTTTTTTGGAACTGGATTTGCCCTCCCTGGAATGAGTGGTGAGTTTATCACTTGTAACAAGTCCCTATGCTTGAAACTGGACCTTTATGCTGAAGTCTGACCTTTATATAATTAGTATTATTATTCTAAATTTTTTAAAAATTAAATTACACATATACTAGAATTTAACTCAGTTTTTGTTGGTTCATTAATTGTCAATAATTAAATTTTTAATATGCTTTTAATCTTTTTTTATTAGTAAACCTAAATGTAGAACTTAAATACTAAAGCTTCTCAGTAAATATAGTGTATAACATGAGATCATAACTAGAATTTGAGAGTGTGCTTGCTTGTGAGTGCTTGTGAGCCTACCATGGACTTAGCCTAAGTGTACACCTTATTTCTGATTTAAGCATACATCATGTCAAACTCTACTAAGCGAGTCTTGCTCTCATCAGAGCAAGAGTCTTCCTCATTGTCATCTGAATTGTGTTTCATGCCCTCCGCTGTAGCACTCTCCTGAACAGATGCGCTTCTCTGATAAGAGGTTACCCATGAAGGGCTGCAACCAACCAACGAAACCTTTCCGCCTTCCAAAAATTTGTTCGCTTTCTTTTCACATTCCCGCACAATTAGGGCACGGACAACATCCCCTTGTGTGAATAAGGCCTGTTTCTTCAAAAAGAGAAAACAGGTGTCCAAGTCAATTGTGTTAATCTCCGGCTTAAAAATGATTTGACGTTTCCCCCCCTTCTTTCCCTTGCTCTGCTTCTTACTGTGCTCCTGGACAGCTTTACACTTGTCTTTCACATGTGAAAACTCGTACTTTCCTCGCGGCCAGGTCTTTTCATTACCGATCATCCACCAACCTTTGACAGCATTTCCATCCTCCAGTACCTGCATCACTTTGAACACCCAAACCGGAGCCTGGTCATTCTCAGTCACGTCTGCAAACATAAGGTTGTACAACAGAAAAAGCAAATAGATACAAAATAAAAAAGAAATGTGAAAAAACAGAGAGATTCCCCCCCAAAAGCAATTTAATAACTCGGATAAACAAGCAAAAGATATGGAAAAAACCTCTCATGACAAACTCGGTAACTCACTTTTTACTGTCACTCCATAGAGGCCGACTTCCGGAGCGGTGACTGACATCTCAGCACTGTATAGTATGACTTCTTTGTGAAAAGAATTATGTTGTCTCTGTGCTCTGTTCTTCGGAATCCTCTCCAACCCCTACTGACCGCCTCCTGTCCGGTCTCACCAGCCTAGCTGTGAAGCCCTCTTTCCTACACTGTTTCTCTTACAGAAAAAGCAATTCTTTATAGTTGATTGGCGGCGCTAAACGTTGCTTTTAAGCATATCCATTAGTGTTGTGCCTGTGAATTTCTTTGCAGGTAATATTCACTAACTTCTACGTGCCGCAGTGATCATAATTTTTCCTACCATACACCCTAGCTAATCAACCAGTCTTTTGAGCACATTTGAGCAGATTTGCACAGGAGTAACGATTTTAAATGCTTTAAAAGGCTCTAGATTGCTTTAAGCAACCTAGTTTTACTTTATAATGAAGCTAGAATATAGTAAATTTAAAAGTCACTTTGAATTCCACTAAATCCTACTTTAGGGTCCACTCTGTTTTATGCCCGCTCCGCAGAAGAAGGAGAGGGCTTCTCCAAAGTCTAGAAAGCTAAGGAGTGTCTCACCATGGATGTATTCCGCCAAATTGTTGCAGCTTTGAAGTCTCAGCTGGCCGTTTTGCGTATTGGTTGATTTTGATGGAGATGCACACACATACAGATAAGCATACAGACTGCTGCACACTATCAGACCTTTGACCTCAATTTTCTCTTCACTCCGCTTGCTGAGTATCAACCACTACGTCGCTTAAGAGAGTCCAACCTAAGCTGCTTAATTGCTGTGTAGCTTGTTTTTTCTTTCTTCTTTGTGCTACAAATCTACATGGTTCCTTCGTGTTTACTATAAATTTTGTATGCATTCACTTGCATTTGGGTGATTTTGGCATACACATCAGAATAAAATCGAGTCTAACAGTTTGCGTCTGGCATGAGATTTCCAGGAATGACGTGTTAATGAAGTCATTCTCAATATGATGATGTGTTGACTCTTTTTAATTAAGGGGAGGGTTAGGAAGGCAAAGCCCCCCTTATAGTTTGGCCTTCTGAACATTTCGGAACCCATTTTCTAAGTAAAGTTGACTCTTTAAAAACATGAAATTTTCATAAAAAGTTTACAGTTTTACGAATGATACCGTTTGCACTAGGTTTTAGCCTCGTACGCTAAAAATTTTATGTGATTGAGGTTTTTGTTATGCATGCCGCGTCCCCGTGTATATGAGGGGCGGATCTAGCCTAGTCTGTTAAAAGGTTTCGGTTCATCCCGTCTGGTCTGAATCTAGGAACACTGCTCATTGATCACTTTTACTGCGGCTTATTTCTCAAGCGGCGGTAGAGTAGGACTCGGAGAACAATGAAAAGAGAGGAGAGACAGGGCAAAAACTTTCTAAAAGTTTGTCCCCTTAGCAAAGGCTACCCTTTAACGGTGAAGAACAATTTCAAAGAGACCCTCCCCATTAATTTGCCCCTTTTTTTTTTCAACCTTCTTTTCTTCCTTTCCTTTCATACGCTTGCCCCCCCCTTTTTTTTTCCCTTCTTGTTTGTATACAAAGAATCAATCACAAAAAGATCATTTAGTTTGCGCCCTCCGAGTCGGAAGACCCAGAGAACGCTGCGACCTCCCTACCGAGAAGGCACTCAGGCTAGAAGGGCCCTCTGGTTCCCCTCCTGCTATGAATTGAACAGAGAAGATTTGCGGCAACGAAACGCTGTAGCGTGCAGGAAAGAACCTTATAATACCGGTCCATCAGCCTTGTTTACACTGCCTTGTCTCCCTCTCCTCCTCTCATTCTTCCAGCCTCCAACTTCGCCATCTCTTTCAAAAAACGAATTGTCCCCTCTTTTGGTCTCCCATATGTCTCAAACATGAGAAGAACAAACCAAAATCTGATTTCATGATAGATCTCGCCGTACCTGTTGTTTTTGACCTTCTCTATCGTCTTTACTGCCGACTCTGCTGTTTTTGCGAATCTTCGCAGGCGGTTGGCATCAATTGAGAATGGATGGATCACTGTGACGTCTTCTAGTATGGTGTCTCCTGATGGGAGACCTGCAAGGAAATCGGGACGTTTCTGTTTTTCATTGACGAGACGGGTGGGAGTGGACAAGCCTAGCTGTCCAAAGGTTGGCTTTCTTGTTACATAGCAATGATGGTATCGAAATTATTGACGATACCCTCTTTTTTGGGAACCTTAAATTCCAATACCAGTATCTTCATGAGTTTTTGGTCTCCTCTTGAGAGCTGCGAACCACCAGAGTGCGCACGCTTCAACTTCGAACAAAAAAGGCTAAAAAACGACTTTAAACGGACAGCTCCAGTCTCCAGTGTCCCACATGCAAAGCTTACCGTCTCTTTTGATCTTTGAGAGGCTTGATACAAACAGAATGACCTAGCAGAATGACAGTGTCTAAGATTGTAGAGTATGCAAAAGAAGTGTTAGATATACTAGCACTTTTTTAAAAAGTCCGGTCGAAGAATGTCTGTTCTTTTAAGCAGAATCAGTGACAGTATTGCGACGTTACGTTGCGTTGATAAACAGTGTCCCAACAGAAACGGCTCTTAAAAATCAACCAGAAACCCAGAAAACCGAAGTCACAGCGGACACGACGGGGAGGCCGCTATTCGAAGAAACAGTGGGGCTTAAAGTGTGGAGGTCTGATGACTAGTCTGATGATCGGCCACCCTGATAGCCATGACTCAACCATGCATGTCCCACTTCAATGTTTCTGCTCGTCCTTGGTTTCCTCCTAAGGCGCAAGGAGGGATGCGAGGCTTTGGAACCACTCGTGAACACCGCACTGGCATCCCAGCACCCGTACAAAGCCCTTCCACTTCCCTCTTCAAAAGTCTTTCCACCTTTCTCCTCAGAGAATGTTCCTTTATCCCCGTATCTGCAGTTGCTAACTGCACCCCAGCACCCACACAAAGCCCTTCCACCTCCCTTCCCAAAGAATGTTCCTCTATCCCCGCATCTGCAGTTGCTAACTGCACCCCAGCACTTGCACGAAGCCCTTCTATCTCCCTCCTCAAGGAATGTTCCTCTGCTTTCTCACCTACAGACGCTAACTGTACTCCAGCACCCACAAGAAGCCCTTCTACCCCTCCTTCCAAAGAACGTCTCTCCGTTTCTGCACCTACGGACGCTAACTGCACCCCAGCAGCTGGAGAGTCACAAAGCCCGTCCACCTCCTTCACTCAAGAAAGTTCTTCCGTTTTCTCATACATGGAAGGCAGCTCTGCTTTATTACCCGCCAAAGACGCCCCCATCTCTTTTTCTTTTTCCCTTGCACCCGCCTCATCTGTCTCTTTGACAGCGCATGACTCATCAGAGGTAGAAAGGAGAGAGAAGAACGCAGAGTGGGAATGCCAGTTTGCTGTCATCGGAAAAAAAGCAACCTATGGCAGCCTCATGGCGATGCAGATGCTCAAAGGTATAAAAAAAGCAAGTAAGGGTCAGAAAAGAGCGTTTATAAGAGAAAGGAACATGGCAATTCTTGCAGACTGTATCAGTTGCAACGGACTCCTTAGAAGAATGCAGGAGAGAGAGAAACTAGATGAAGGGGAACTTGATCGGAGGCTTGCGATGCTGATGGAAGCAACTCTTGAAACGCTTCTCAATCTGCCTAACAAAGAGGTGACGTAGAGCATCAAAAAAAGAGAAGACCAAGACGTAGAGGCAGCTTTGCGGACTATTGCCACAAGAAGCTACATCCCTGTCTTCCAGAAGCTTCAAGCTCAGTACATCTACAGCCTGTACTACAAAGAGATTGACTGTCTGGACTCGGACTGATGGGAGGAAGAGTGCTTGTCTGAAGCCTCTGAAGCAGCGGCCGGTGACCGTTTAGGTATCAAGATCCTTTCTTTGTTGGTCTGTTTGTCTGACGTCTCATCTCATGGAGCATGTCATATTTCAGTTCTTATTCTTTCTTCCCTTGAAATTCTACTTTTTCTTTATAAGACTTCACTCTTTTGAGATGATCAAAATGAAAAGAAAACACCCAACTAGAAGAAAGAGGTCTCCTATCACCTCAATACGTCTCAGGAAAAATGAATAAACGTTCTTGATTGTATCAAAAAAATGAAAAAAAGAAGAGAAGTGGATGTTTCTCATTTAGTCTCTACTTCTTCGTCTTTCCCTTTCTATTTCGTCTTTCCTTCTCTAACTCCAAGCATCCTTTTTTTGCTTCTCTGTTTGCAAGCAAGGAAAAGAAGAGACCTAACTTCATCTCACTCCTTTTATGGCAGCTTGCCACTTCACCTTTCTTCAGTTAGACAGAACGATAAGAAGCAACCCATAAGAAGAGAGAGGGTTTTTGCTTCCTCTCCATACATCTTGGGAAAAAGAATGTTCCTGGCTACACTGAAAAGTATAAAGACAAAGCGAAGTGAGTTTTTTCTCTTCTTACATGGTCTCAATTTCTCTTTCTTCTCTCAACCTCTCTCTCTGGCCTTGTTTCAGAACTTACAAAGGAAAAAGATTGTCATTCGCTTTACCCTGGATCAATGTCTGCTATGATTGCCCCCCATTAAGTCACTTGATTTCCAGCTATTGAATTGCTCTCGCGAATGTGTCAGATATTATGTCTGAAGGGAAAATTTTTCAAAACGGTCTCCAACACTAAAATGGTCTCTAAAACAACCCTATCCCGCAGACATATTTGAGCAGTAAACAGTGGTTAATTTAAAGTAGAAACAAAGAGTTTTAAACATTCTGCAAGTACATTTTTACGTTTATGAATCATAGTTAGTGAGTGCTATAGAAAAAATGTATTGCGCCTGCACGTATGACGGTGCGTGACCAATTGCAAGCCTGCGTCCATGCGCTCCCCCAAATAATTAATGGTCCGCGGCGGCCACGCGCGCTGCGGCTCGCAAAGCTTTCAAGGGGATTTAAAATCGGATCGGAATCCGATTTTGATGCACGCGCGTGGTAGCAGACTTTGGGTGGAACCTCAGCCGTCTCTTTTCTTTTGGGCATGGGTTTATTTCCCCGTCTCGTTCTGTCAAGTAGGTGAGGTGGGTAAAATTGGAGAGGGTTGTCTTACTCCCAATCTTGGGTCGACGTCTTGTTCTGCTGCGTGCCCCAATGCAAGCTTTCAAGCTCTTGTTTGCCTCGTTGGGGGAACTGGGGCTGTCTTCATCTTCCTTCTGGTGAGTTTGAGTTTCTGTCTCCTCTCAGACGTGAACAAGTCATGCCACTCGTTGCATCATATCAGGCACTGGCCCACCTTTGCCCAAACTCTCACACTTCCTTATCTGCTTAGTATTTATCTGCAGGCAGGATTTGGGACTCCCACAGGGCTGTCTTGGGGAGTTAGAGGGGCCTTCGCATGCTCTCCGGTGAGTTGATCTGTTTGACTGCTTCCTAGACTGCTTCAATGCTTACAGGCCGTTACATCATGTCAGAGCATAATGCCTCACAGACCCTTGCCTGGAACTTTATTCTTTTCTTGCTCTATACCTGTATACAGGATCTGGGACTCTTTCTTGCCTTTGCTCAGGAGCTGAAGTTGCTTTCGTCCTTTTTCTGGTGAGTGTTCATTTCCGTCTCTCTGTTTGGGTCAGCGCATGATGCACTGTCGAGCAGATGTTCGCTTTCAACCGTCCTTTCTGGTTTTGTTGCCTCTCGGGGATGTGATTGAATACAGGTTCCATTGTTTTTGAGGGCTCTCAATCAGGAACGGCGCTTGAGGACCTGTGCGATAGCTGTCTCTCGGGTTAGTCGTTGCGGTTTGTTTTCATTCGGTCTGTGTCAGTCGCGTCGTTTTGCACCCATGCCTACCAATCAAAAACAGTCAAAAGCATCAAGGAGGCATAATTTAGAAAGAGACGAGAGTGAATATGGCAACCTGGGGAGAGCCAACGGGGGGAGAGGGGGGGTTGGCTCCTCCCGCTCCCTGTTTATCTCCCTTTCACTGCATGCCTGTTTGTGTTTGAGTCTTTTGTCTGTGCTCAAGACGCCTTGGCCCCTATCCTGACACCTGCCTAGGCTTTCCCCGGCCCCAACGTGTAGGTCTCCGCGAAGCAGAAAGGGGAGCAAGGGAATGAGGAGGAGCAGGCAGGTCAAGGGGGTGAGCAGGCCGGAGCGCTGGTCTAGGGCGACGTCCATCGACGGAGGCCGGGGAAGGACGCGTGCAGGGGTGGCGGCCGGACCCGGGGGTTGGGCCCAGGCCCGGAGCCGGGGCCAGTGGCATCATAAAGAAGTCCGAGCGTCCAGGGCGGGGCCAGCTAGAGCGAGCGGTGAAATGTTTGGGGCCAGTAAATGTCTGCGACTGGCAAAGGAAGCCAGGGTCGGGGCCAGGGCCAGCGGCGCGCCACAAGGGGGCAGGGCGGGGCCCGGGGCCGGGGCTGGGGCCAACGGCGTCATAAGTGGGCCAGGGTGGGCGGCAAAGGAGCAGAAAATCTGGAGGGTCAGTGGTTTGTTTTCATGGGGTCTGTGTCAGTCGTTTCATTTTGCATCCATGCCTGTCTGTCAAAGTCAGTCATATGCATCTAGTAAGTGTGGTTTAGAAAGAGACGAGAGAGAGTATATGCCAATCTGGAGAGAGCCAAAGGGAGGAGGAGGGGGGTCGCCTGCCCCTGCTTCCCGTTTGTCTCCTTTTTACTGCTTGCCTGTCTTTGTTTGGGTCTTTTCTTTATGTTTGAGGCACCCTGGCCCCAGGGCCTGCTCCAGCACCATCCCCGACTCTGTCTGGCCCCAACGCGTGAGTCTCCGTATAATAGAAAGGCAAAGGAACGAAGAGGAGCGGGCAAAATCCGATCAAGGTAGTGAGCAGGCCAGAGTGCTGGGCCGGAGCAACGTCCATCCATGGAGGCCGGGGCCTAGGCCGGGGCAAGGACGGAGGCAGGGGCGGTAACCCGCGGTGGCCAGGCCAAGGCCGGAGGCCCGCCCGGGGCCGGGCCCGGCGGCGTTACAGGGAGAGGTCCGAGCGACCATGGAGAGCCGAGAGTGAACTAGAGCGAGCAGAGACTTTGCGCTGAATAAAGGAACGTCCACGACTGCCGGGGTCGGGGCCGGGGCCAGCGGTGCCACAAGGGGGCAGGGCGGGGCCCGAGGCCAGGGCCGGCGGCATCACAAGTGGGCCGGGGCCGGCGGCGTCACAAGTGGGCCGGGGTGGGCAGTAAAGGAGCAGAGAATCTGGTGGGAGGCTGATGGAGGAGAACGGTGAGGAGTTAGGACATGAAAAGTAGATTGGCTTGCGTTCCAAAGGGTGCTGGTGGCGGCTGTACTGTTCTTTTGGCCTCATTCCACTCTCTTTCCTGCCCTAAATTTCCGGTAGTGCCGTGACCCCCCCCTCTGAGAGTTACCAGAAAAAACGGGTCTGATTCTTCCGGTAAGGGAGGGGGGTCAAAACTTTTTTTTGTTAGAAAAAAAAAGAAGTGGTCCCAATCGATTACTAATGTTAAAACAACCACTTTTAATTTTTTTCCGACAAAAAAAATCGGTGAACCCCCCCCCTTACCGGAAGAATCAGACCTGTTTTTTCTGGTAACAACCAGGAGGGGGGGTCACGGCACTACCAGAAATTTGGGGCAGGACAGAGAGTGGAATGAGGCCAAGGGAGCAGTGTAGCCACCACCGGCACTCTTTGGGACGCCAATCAATCCACTTTTCATATCCCAACTCCTCATCGTTCTCCCCCATCCACCTCCCATCCGGGTTCCCTGTATGTGTGTGTGAGGGTGTGTACATACACGTATGTGTGTATGTCTGTGTATGTGTATGTGCATGTGCATGTGTATGTGTGTGTGTGTGTGTGTGTGTGTGTGTGTGTATGTATGAGGAGATAAATCCTCAGGAGCTGGTTTCTAGATTGTTTTGAAACCTTTTAAATTTTCTTTTTTTTTTTTTCTCCCTGTTCTTGCTGTTGTCTTTGACTCTTTTCTATGTGTATGTCCTTTGAATGTGCGTTCAGGTAAATCCACCTGAGGGAAGCACCATCTCTGAATACCCATGTAGAAGGTGGGTCCATCGTGCGGCATTTGCATCAGCGGCTTGTTCTTGGTCTGCTAGGCTCTCAAAGCTCTGTTTCTTTTCAGCCTTTTCCGTTCCTTTCCGTTTTGAGTCTTTCTGCGTCTCTGCGGGCGTGTATCTTAGTGTGTGTACATGTATGTGTGTTGGTGTAGGTGTAGGTATAGATGTGTGTGTGTGTGTGTATGCAAATGCGTGAGAAGGGAGGTCCGTGCATGCTGGAAAGCTTTTTTATTTCGGCACTAGCTCTTGCTGCTTGTGTGTTTGAAACAATAAGCCTGCAGGTGTGTGTGTATATGTGTGTGTATGTATGTGTATGTATCTCTGTATGTGTGTGTGTGTGTGTGTGTGTGTGTGTGTATCTATATATATGTGTTTGTACGTTTGTGTGTGTGTGAGAGAGAGAGAGAGGAAGAGGGGGAGAGAGAGAGAATAAGAAAAGTAATGCCAACATGTGGTTCTACTTCTGGTGACCAGCATGTCTTCGTGAACGTGTGTTTGTGTGTATGTGTGTGTGTATATGTGTATATGTATATGTATGTATGTGTGTGTGTATGTGTGTATGTGTGTGTGTGTGTGTATGTGTGTGTATGTATGTGTGTGTGTGTGTGTGTGTGTATGAATGTGTATATGTGTGTGTGTGTGTGTGTGTGTGTGTGTGTATACGTGTGTGTGTGTCTCTCTCTCTCTGTGTGTGTATGTGTGTATATGTGTATGTGTATGTGTATGTGTGTGTGTGCTCTCCCTCTCTCGGTCTCCTTCCGTCCCAGCGCTTCTCTACCTACTCTTTTCCGGCCCATGTTCCTCTCCTTCTCCCACCACCACCACACACTCTGTCTGTCTGTCTGTCTGTCTGTATATGTGTGTGTGTGTGTGTGTGTGTGTGTGTGTGTGGTATGTTTGCCTGCATAAGTACATACGTGCATGCGTGTAAAGCTGTATGAGAGAGGTGAATGAAACGTAGAAAACGGTAAAGAAGGAAGAAAAACAAGAAGATATGCATCTAAGGCTTTGTGTGTATGTATATGTGTGTGTGTGTATGTGTGTGTGTGTGTATGTGTGTATATGTGTGTGTGTATGTATGTGTGTGTGTGTGTGTGTGTGTGTGTATGTACATGTATGCATGTGCATGCAAGCAACATTAAGCACGAGATGAAAGCAAAAGGCAAAAAGAGGTAGAGGAATACAGAGGTGGTCGTGCAGGTTTGCACGTTCGTGTTCTCTCTCTCTCTCTCTCTCTCTCTCTCTCTCTCTTTATGTGTATGTGTGTGTGTATGTGTGTATGTATGTGTGTGTGTGTGTGTGTGTGTAACTGGTATGTGCATATTCTGTTTCATAATTGAAGCCAGAGTGGACTTCTACTGCATCGTGCACAACAATTGCTTCAAGTTCAGCAAGTCATTGGCAACAAGTCATTGGATATGCGGTGCAAAAGATGCTGTAGGTTTCGGTGCCAACTTTTGGAGCGGTACACACTGGCAGGTGAAGATACACCTGCATCCATCCTAGATGGTATCTTATGAATGTTTATTTATACAAATAACTACTCACCGTTTTATGCTTGTAAATTATTTTAATGTTTTCATTTCTTTAACTGTTTTCATTTATTTAAAGCAAATTTCAAACATGAATTAGACCAAATTTAAGAATCAGTTATAGTATTATAAATTTTCTATATCTTATTCATATATATGTACGTACGTGAATGTATAGTTATATTATAATATGTATTATCCTAGGTATTATTATTATTAATTCTGCTATACATTCTGATAGTTGAGCTTATTATAAATACAGTTTAAACAACAAAACAATGTTTAATATCATTAAAAATTGTTTTAAAATACTCTAGAAAATATGTAGATACTTCATAATTTTGGAGACCGTTTGGGTGTTGGAGGCTATTTTAAAAAATTTTTCTTTTCTGCGTAATTGATCGATCAAGCTCAGAAAGAACCTCATATAAACCATTTTCGGCACAGGCCAGACCTGTGCAGGCCGGCCAGAGAGGTCTGATGCGCTTCAGCGCTTTCTTTGGAAGCCGCACGTCAGGCATTCGGCATTAGGGTGGGAGGCCAATCCTCTGGACATAAATCCTAATCCTAATCCTAATCCTACGATACCGATGTAATACCGATTCGATACCGATACGATATGATAGCTATCCTTAATCCCAAATATCTAAGATATTTTATAATATTTCATAGTTTTAAATACCTGACTGCATCAAATTATATAAAGGAAAGATATTTTAAGATATTTAAAGATATTTGTTTTAAAAATATTTATCTTTATATAACTGATATAATAGACTATGCAGTTGATCGAATACTAGCAAATATATGCAAATATCTGGTGATATCTTACAATATGGAAAGATATTTTGAATTTGTCTACAAACATCTCAAAATATTTACAATTATTTTGAGATATGTATGCATGGACAAACATTTTTTGGAAGGAAGGAATGAAGGAAAAAATGAAGGAGGGAAGGAAAGAAAGAAGGAAGGAAGCAAAGAGGGAGAGAGGGAGGAAAGGAAGGAAGGAAGGAAGGAAGGACGGAAGGAAGGAAAGAAGGAAGGAAGGAAGGAAAGAAGGAAGGAAGGGACTTGAAGGAAGGAGGGAAGGAAGGAAGAAAGGGACTTGAAGATGTACTTCAAAGAAGGAGGGAAGGTAGGAGGGAAGGAAGGAAGGAAGGAAGGAGGGAAGGAAGGAAGGAAGAAAGGAAGGAAGGAAGGAGGAAGGAAGGAAGAAAGGAAGGAATGAAGTAAGGAAGAAAGAAAGAAAGGAAGGGACTTGAAAGAAGGAGGGAAGGAAGGAAGAAAGGGACTTGAAGATGTACTTGGAGGAAGGAGGGAAGGAAGGAAGGAAGGAAGAAAGGAAGGAAGGAGGGAACGAAGGAAGGAAGGAAGGAAAGAAGGAGGAAGAAAGGAAAGAAAGAAGGAAGAAAGGAAGGAATGAAGGAAGAAAGGAAGAAAGGAAGGGAGGGAGGAAGGGACTTGAAGGAAGAAAGAAGGAAGAGAGGGAGGAAGAGAAGGATGCATTGCACAAATCCTGATTTAGTTGTTAATTTAAGAGTCGCAGCGTGACCTAAGAACCACCCACACCCAGTTTTTTGGTGGGACTCCGGAGATTGAAACAGCTGTGGTTAAAAACTTATATCTTCTTTTGGTTTCCTCGGTGACATCAGGCCCCTCTCTGACCATTCCGAAGTCGTCCTAGCCCCCATCAATGGCTCCAACCACAAAGTTTTTTTCGGCAGTTCGGACCTTGCCGTCCCTTTCTGTAAAGGGCTCCACTAGGGAATACTCTCCAACAAACATACGGATGGAGGAAAGGAAGTCTCTCAGGATGGAAGGAAGGGCAAAAGGGAAGGAAAAGAAGGAAGGGGGGAAGGAAGGAAGGGAAGGAAGGCAGGACGAAAGGGAAGGAAACGAAGGAAGGAAAGAAGGAAGAAAGGGAAGGAAGAAAGAATGGAAGGAAGGCCGGAAGAAACGAAGGAACAGAACGGAAGGGAAGGGAAGAAAAGGATAGAAAAGGGAAGGAAGGAATGAACGAACGATGGGAGTTCTGTCTCACCTCGTTGTTGTGTGGATGGGGAGAGAGGAAAAGAAAAAGAGACGTCGAGCTGGGGGAGGATACACTCACTGCTCACACTGCAAAACTGCTGAGAAGTCTCCTTTCTATTAGCACAAGGGTCTATCTTATAAAGGAAAATGTTTGTGCCTTGCTGTTCTGTCGATAGGGAAAGAGGAAAACAAAGAGAGACGTCGAGCTGGGAGAGGATACACTCACTGCTTGTGGTGCGGAACTGCTGAGAAGTCTCTTTTCTATTAGCACAAAGGTCTGTCTCGCGAAGGAAAATGTTTGCCTCGCTGTTGTGTGGGTAGAGAGAGAGGAAAACACAGAGAGACGTCAAGCTGGGGGAGGATACACTTACTGTTCGTGCTTTGGAATCGATGATAAGTCTCCTTTCTGTCAGCACAAGGGTCTGTCTTGCGAAAAAAAATGTTTGCATCGCTGTTGTGTGGATGGAAAGAGAGGAAAACAAAGAGAAACGTCGAGCTGGGAGGGGATACACTCACTGCTTGTGCTATGGACCGATGATGAGTCTCCTTTCTATCAGCACAAGTGCCTGTCTTACCAAGGAAAAATGTTTGCCTCGCCGTTGTACGGATAGCGGATGCATAGAAAAGAAACGAAAGAGACGAGCACTCTACAAACATAACACACCAGGGTGCACAGCGTTAATGTTCTAAGCGACCTTCATTTTTGCCTCAAAGGCAGGTTGATAGGGTGACAGAAGAACTCTGGGAAAAGCAACAACAAGGATACACTCTCAAAAATCAGTGGAGACGACGGAGGGAAAAATCACAGCTGCACTGAGGCCAGCGTACTACATGGAAAAGCGATGGAGCTCTCCAATCTGTAACGGAAACACTTAAATCTCCAAGCACTTCAGAACTAACTAAAAGAACACAGAGTTACTGAGGCAGTTTTACGATGTTTTGCGCAGCAAAAAACTTGATTTGGATCGAGGCCATCTGCATGGTCTCCCATGGTCTCCCAAAAAGTATGCACTGCATGCATGGGCTGCATGCATGTGGGCCACATGTGGCCCAGCCAAATTCGGCCGCGCCGGCACGCGGGATGCGGATTACATGCATGGACCCACGGCCGGCGCGCGGTCGATCCCGCGACCTATATGCCATAAATAGCCATGAAGCTGACTGGGGTATCATGAATCGCGATATCAGTCTGACCCTAGGTCTGACCCGTAGTCTAACCCTAGGTTTGACCCTAGGTTTGACTCATACAACCCCCCTGGCACTCCAGTCTGTCTTGAAATGGATTTTTCAATGCTAGCCGCGCCTGCGGCGCAGTTTTTTCAAGACTATCTGCACTTTTCACAAAAAAATTTTAAGTGTACTTTATTTTAGCCGCGCCTACGGCGCGGCGTTTCAAGTTTGCTGGAGTGTCAGGGGAGTTACTCATACATAAGATAATAATAATGATAATCAAATTATTCGAAATAATTATTTGGTGAAATATTATGAAATATCTTGAAATATCACAAATATCCTCAAATATCTTCAAATATCCTGATATTTGGATATTTCATAATCAAATATCTTGAATATACGCATATTTTATGTTGCCATTCTTTATAGTTGACTAGTCTAAAATTGGTTTTGTAGGTTAAGTTTGACTCAGAATGTGGCCAAATCTGCCTGTTTTTAGCTACAGTAACTACCATTACCATTGGAACACTACTACCATAACCATAAAATTGGTAACCAGATGGCCGTAACCGTCCTACTTTCGTTACTCCTAACCATACTGTGTATACCATCGGTGATACGGCAGAATCTGATGTCTAAGACTCTAAGCAAATGTATATGCGCTATAATAGATTCTAGAACCAAAACAATATACAGTTGTCTTGATTTTCTTTTTTTAGATACTCAGCTATATGTTTATGGTATGAAAGATATACAATTAATAATTGTTTCAAGTTTGGCCAGCTACATCAATTAATTTAATACCTAGACCACAACTATTTATATTAGGTTGGTACCTAGGCGTTGGCTAAAGAAAAAAAAAAAAGTAAGCGATCAAAGGAGATTTTTTTTTCTTCTTCTTTTTTACTTTTTTACTCTAAACAACACTTAAAAACAGTTATGCAACACATAAGCAACACTTGTGCAACACTTGAATAACAGTTGTTTGACTGAAAAAGAAAAAAAAAAGAAAAAAAGTAAAGGGTTTGGGGAGATTTTTTTTTTTTTTAGACGACGCCTAGGTCGGTACTCAATTTGTTACAATGTTTTTTGAAAGAAGATTATGAATTTTTTGGGTTAAGTGATATCCGGTGATATCAATTTTATGGTTAAGTAATGTAACCCACCATAATGAGTGTATCTCATCCTTGGTCTCTTTAATGTTTTTTTGATTCTTTCGGTACTAAGAGAGAATGAGAACCATTGGCAATGAGAAATATAAGAAATGGTGAGAAGGAATTCGATCGAATCTTGCGGTGGTCTAGCCCTTTTGACGGCCGGGGCTTTTATTGCTGCTTTTCATTGGATCTGCCCATCAGAGTACACGGAAGATTTCTTCAGAAGGGTGGCCAAGAACACAGCAGGGACCCACTAGTACTGGGAATAGAAACAACTTGTGGTATAATGCCATGCAGAAGGGGCCGGGAAGAAACACTGCCGCGAGAGAACTAGGATAAGCTTTATGAGGGCGGCGACCCCGGCTTTTTCTGCCATTGGAGGGACGTTGCGCTTTGTTTCATGATCAAGGTTTGTTTTGTTGATTACTCTTTTGAAACTGTTGATCGTTCACTTAGAAGGGAACTGAATTAGGAAGAATTCAGCACAACGGACAGCCCTGCTAGCCCTCCGCGCTGCAGGAGAGGCTCAAAGCAATCTTTTTGACATTAAGCTCCCTCTAGCTAGAAATAAAATAAGGAAATTGATCTTTGGGTTCTTCAGGGTCAGAGGCCGGCTGGGTGTGCAGAGATGTGCGGAGACAGCTTGGGGTGGGGTGGGGGCTCTTTGGCCCCATTCGATCTATCGATCGATCAAGAATTAATGTTTTAGTTTTGAAAGATCTCTCTCGCACGTTTTCTCTGCATGCTTTCGAGCCTCACCTCCCGTGCCACCCTGAGGCATTTTGGAACTAAGGTACCTCGCATGGGCTTCCTTGAAGCATGCCACCCAACGTAACACTGCCACGGGGTCTTTCAATTCATGATATATCTGCTCTGCATACTTTCTAGCCTGCTTTATGTTGCCGAGACCCAGACCAGCATTGGTATACGCAAAGTTGTACATCTCTTCTAAGTAAACCCCTATTGCCGAGTCGGGGTTAGAGGACTTGGGTTTCAACGTGTTGGCGCAGGTTTGTTCTACGTACCTTCGAGCCTTACCGCCTAGGCCGGGCACAGGCTTTTTCATCGTATGAGATCCTTTATCCAATCGAAAGTACCTCATATAGGCTTCCTTGAAGCATGCCACCCAATTCAATACTACCACGGGGTCTAAGGATTCAGATTCGCACATGTTCAGTACATACTTTTTTGCCGCTTCGATGTCGCCGAAACCAAGACCGGCAAAGTTGTACGCAAAGTCGGCTATCTCTTCGATGCAAACGTCCTTCGGCAAGGACCCGGCTCTGCACTTCAAAGTGACCCTCTGCCCACCCTTGGTGCAGATGAAAACAGCTAGTACTGAGAGACAACAGAAACCTTTTGGTGGAAGAACCATTTTCCTGCTACTATGGTTCAGTTAGCGAACCTCGGAGGACAGAGACTTTAATTCTGAAGTCGTCAGACTACAACCGCAAGACAACAACCGGTTGTTGCAGGTGAAAGAATCATAAGGAGTCAAACGTATTTATAAATCAAGATTGTCCTTTACCGTGCCTTTAGTAAGTGAATTAAGATATGTTCGGCTTTGAAGCTTCTTTCTAGCTAGCCAGCTTCAATTGATGATCTAAGGCGTTCTGAAACGCGTGTTGTCGGATTGATAAATGCAATCCAACAGAAAATTCACAAAAAAAATAATGTTAATTTTCATGTGTGCATACATGCATGCATGCGTTTTTTTTTTCTAAGAAAGGAAAAAAAAAAATCAGTCTATGGGATGCATCTTCGCACACATTTGCGCGCGCACTGAGTGCATTTCAGCAGGAAAAAATATCACTGATGGGAGTTCGATCTACATCTCAATCTTGCAAGACGTTCAATCATTTTCGATCATATTTAATGGATGATCACCTCCGAGTCTGATAAACAATCTAAAAAGACATAAAACCGCTATCTGTTATTCCGTAGGTTATTCAAAAACTCTAGTAAAAACTGTTTATTATTGCTAGAAAACATGAAAAATAACTAAGAATTCTACCTTGGTGTTAATACCGTATTATAAATCTATGCATGTGGACCACAGGACAAACCTGGAACATTCATGCTATGCTATGTTATATTCTAGCTATCATACAATCATTTTTTTTTTTTTTGAATAGAAAAGGACATCTAATCTAGCATCTAATAATCATTAAATCATGTAATTGACAAAAAAACAGAAAAGCGTGTCAAATAATGTTAAAACAGGTAAAAACATGACTTAGGAGATGACTATAGAGGTATAACACTAGGTACAACATTGTATGAAGCGTGGTTCCACCGGCTTATAATTAATTGCATTGAATTGAATGAGTGGGGTCATGGGCAGCAACTAGGTTTTCCTAAAGATACATCCCTGGAGGAGGACCCCCCGCGACTTCTTCGATAGTGGCCAGACGCTCCATCCACTCCCGGGTTATGACGAATGGAAGGACGATTCTGGGCCAGGAAAGCGAAATTCCAAACTCATCCTTCCGATCGATCATTGCAACCCCCCTCCGTCTCCTTTTCCCTCCCTTCCCACCAGCTGAATTTGCACCCCCGTCATCACCCCCGTCTCCCCCCTCTGCTTCCTTCTTTGAATTATCTGCACTGTCTTCCGCTTCCCCTCCCTTTTCTGCTGCACACTCGGCGGCAGCCGTCGCTGGCCCTTCGCCCGTCCCTTCTTCCGGCTTCTCTCCTCCCTTCGCTCCTTCCTGTCCCTCTCCTTTTCCCTTGTCCCCCACTCCTCCCTCCGCCTCTGCTTCTCCGTCTCCACATCCCGACCCATGATGATTCAGAGAGATCTGAACCGACCGTCCCTTTTCCGTTTCTTTCCCCCCGCCCTCCATCACCGTCTCGCCCTTCTCAGGAGGCTGCCCTTCTGTACTCGCAGCCTTCCCTTCTGCACCCCCTCCCCCCCCTTCCACAACTCCCATGCTATCCCCCGACTTGTCGAGTGTAGAAGCACTCAGAGACAGAAGGGGCGGTCCCATTGCTACAGCGGAGGAGGAAGGAGAAGGGGGAAGGTCCCCACCAACACCAGACGGGAGGCAATCGACCCCTTGTGACGGATGGACAGGAGGCGAACGGACAGAGGGGTCCGGTTTAACGTCTCCCCCCCCATCTCCCTGTACAGCGCTTCTTTCCTTTTCCTGCTCTTTTTCTTTTTCCTTCTCACTGCTGCAATCAGCCAAAAAAGGGTCACCCGAGACAACAAATGACGTCGGGGGCACTGGTTGGCAGAGATCCCCCCCGACCGGGCTGTCGGCAGAGGCTGAGGGAGAGTCGGAAGGGGAGGGGGAGGCATCTGCTGCCCCCCCAGCTGCCAACGCATCCGGATCCTCTTCGTCGGCTCTTGAAACGGAGACGAACGTCGAAGGAGAACCTGCCGGTCTTTGTGTTTGGGGACTTGCTGCTGAGTGAGGATCGCTGCTGCTTTTTCTTTCGCTTTCCCTCTCTTTCTCATCACCATCGGTATTCTCACCGCCCCCCTCAACGTCAACCAGATCGTCTTCAGGATCCAAAACAACAATCACGGGGGACTCCTCCCCCTCTTGTGCTTCTTCTCCTGCCACTCCCACTGACAGACCTTCTAGTGCAATGCCTCTCTCTTGAGGAGCAGAGGGGAAGGGAGAGAGCGGAGAGACTTCGCGGGGAGTCTCGGAAGCCTGTCCGCCGGTGTCTTCGTCGTCTGCTGCGTTCAGCTTAGCAAGGGGGCGTCGCTCAAGGGGGAGTCGGAGAGGATTCTGTCGGTTCTGTTCTTCTGTATTTTGCTGCTCTCTTTCATCACCTCTTTTTTCGCATGAGACGTCAAGGGCATCCCTTGGCTCGAGAGAGAGAGGGGGGGGGGAGCCTTCGGGTTGATCCTTTTTGTCTTGGGGGGAAGGACTTTCTTCTTCGTTCTTTGCTTTCTCCTTCTCAGTCGTGTCGTTTGGGTCTTCTGCAGGACTCACAGAGGAACCCTCTTGCGTCCCTTTTGTCAATTTCGGGGACTCTATCTGCTCATTCTCCCTCATTCTGCCGCTATCTGAATCCCTCGCAGGACTCCGTCCAGTCTCCGTTCCTCCAGCGCTGACTGCAGCAACTTCGTCTTTTCCATTCTCTCCCGCATCAATAATACCAGACTTTTCTCTTTCTACCTTTTCTACACTCTCTTTTTCTTTCATCTCCTTTAGAACCCCCCCCTCACCATCAGGAAAAAACTCTACAGAGTCTCTGGCTGCTGGAGCCCCCCGCAGGGACAAATCGGCGGGGGGCGTCTCTGCTGCCTCTGTCTCTTTTGCGGCCGCAGCAGGGGCAGGGAAGGGGGAGAAGCCTCCCCCCTCCCACCCCGGGGCCTTTCCTTCTTTTCCTTCATCCTCCTCCTTGTTGGAACTCACGGGCAGAGAGGGAGGCGGTGCAGCAGGGCTCTTTCCTTCCCGGACATCATCTCCCAATTCTCCATTCCCCTCCTTTTCCCCCGACCTTCCTGTTTCCCCCTCTGAAGGAGAGACACCGGACTTGTTCGCGTTCTCGTCAGTCTCTTCTGCATCTGCCACTCCCTCCCTCTCGGGGGTCCCTTCTGTCTTCTCCGCAGAAGCCGCTGCGTTCTCTTCTTCCTCACGAGCTTCTTGCATCAACCTGCGCGCTCTCGCATGGCGTGCCCAGACAGACACATACAGAAGCACACAAACCAGAGGTAAGAACAAAGACATACATACATGTTGGCAGGCCACCTGGGAAACATACATCTCATCTGTGTCGGTCTGCATTCCTGCACAGACAGTTTCAAAAAAGAAATCTGGCAACGAAACACAGAGAAGCAAATGAAATCGCGTTCACTCGGTCTTTCATCCAGTCCTGATCGATGCAGAATCCATCCAACAAAGCGCTTCATTTTCTTCTCTTCTCCCCGTGCACCCTTGAAGTTCCCCCAGCTGACCTGACGAAGTTCATCTGAATGATGGCTGACTCCAAGGCGTGCAGCAGGCCGCGGACCTGCAACCACACACGCACAGAATGAGAGGGAGAGAGGGAGAGAGGGAGAGGGAGAGAGAGAGAGAGAGAGAACATACATGATGAGGCACTTGAGAACAGAGTGAAAGGAAGGACGGCAAAGTTGACCCCTGCACGAAAAACTACCCAGAGCCGAGAGAGAAGACAGACAAGAGCAGGCAGCCTGCAGGAAGTCACCCCCCCTTCAGAGAACATCAGAAGGGAAACAAACAAAGTGAACAAAGTGAAAAGGAAAATCAAACCAAAAGGATACCAACCCAAGCTGAACACAGACACAACTGACGGGAGCGTGGAGATGAACGTGAAACCCGAAAAAAGAAGACCAACAATGACCGGTAGGTAGAGTGTATGCGTTCTGACCAGCCGGCACATTAATGGCCCCTCCATCCCTTCCTTCTCAGACGACCTGACTGACTGACAGACTGCTCATGTCACAGACAGACAGACAGACAGACAAGCAGACAAACAGACGAACAGACAGACAGACAGACAGACAGACAGACAACCAGACAAACAGACAATCAGACAGACAGACGAACAGACAGACAGACAGACAGACAGACAGACAGACAAACCAGACAATTAGACAAACAGACGAACAGACAGACAGACTTACCCCCTCTTGGTCGGGCAACTGATGGACAATCCACGAGACTGCGTCTGCCTCCACCATCACGTCTCCCTTTGTCAGTCCGACCTTCTCCAACAGTCGGGGAAGAAGGTAATCCTGCGCGATGCGAATCTTCTCCTCAACGTTGAAACCTGCACGAGAGCAGAGGAAAGCGCGCGCGCGCGCACACACACACACTCAGAGAGAGAGAGAGAGAGAGAGAGAGAGAGAGAAAGAGAGAGAGAAAGAAAGAAGCCGGGAAACAACAACACAAATATCCATTCAACCCGAACTCCTGCTCCTCTTTTCGCATGCAGACTAAAATGCCCCCCCGACATGTGGACAGGGAGGGATCAGCCTTCTTTGGCTTTTACATCTGCCTCGGCTTGTCTGGCTAAGTGCACACAGACCATTCATATTCGAAAACAATCAAGCAGGAAACGCTCGATTATCAAAGTTCCTCTCTCCAGGAAAATTGCAGGACGAACATTGATTGCAAAAGAAAACATGAAAACAAAGAGGCGAGGAGGGAGGATCAGCCGATCGACCCGCAATGCGGCCAATCTACGGACGGACCTTTGACGCGAATCACGGTCAGTCTGTCCCTCAGAACCGGGTTGATTTTTGCCTCGTCGTTGAACGAAAACACGAGAAGAGAACGAGAAAGGTCAAGAGGAATACCTGGAGAGGAGGGAGCAAACCACGCACACACACACACACACAGAGAGATGCATGCCCACACACACACGTGGAGGAAGGGAGGGTGCTTCAGCCAGAAATAGAGATGGGGTTTGTGGGAGGAGAGGCGTGGCACCACTCAAGGGACTCCCCCCCGGGTTTTATTTTCTCCGCGTTTGGGACTGCTTGAGACGGAGGAGCCGTTTGGGTTCATTGACGGATCTGTGCCCCTCAGACGACAGACAGCAAAAGGCCTATATAACCTATGTCTCTGAAGTCTGATGTTGTTTTTCATTGCATTCTTCAGTGCCCACCTGAACAAAAACGGAACGAAGTATCAACACCGACCGACCAGCAAAGTAGTTGTCTGCGAAGACAGCGTTCTGTGCAGGATCGGTCAGGTGAGTGAGAACCCCAATGATCTCCGCACCATGATGAGTCTCCGAGACCTGCATGCATGCACCAAAGATTGATTCATTCCAAGCAGGGGAAGGGAGCAGAACAGAAAAAGAAAATAATAGACTGCGCGAATGCCCTGACACGGTTTCTCTCACTCACGGACTTTTCTTCTACGACGTCCACACAGCGAGCTAGGTTGGGAATAAATAACCTGCCCACACTTTTCGGACCGTATTTGTCACTCCCCTCGCTCGACCCGATCAATCAATGCACTCCATCACCGACCTTGTCGAGTTCATCCAGATACAGGAGGGGATTCATCACTCGCGCTTCTTGGAGCGCAGAGGCAATGCGTCCACACTGAGCACCGACATAGCTGCAATGAGGCAGGCAGGCAGGCGGGTAGGCACACAAACACAGGAAGCGGAACGGAAGTGAGGAGCGAGAAAGAAAGTCCTCCCCTGGGCGTCCATGCATGCAGCGGCAGCAGAAAGAAACAACAGGCATGCAGCGGCAACAGAAACAAACGACAGGAGGCAGGGGCAACAGAAAGAAACGACAGGAGGCAGCGGTAACAGAAAGAAACGACAGGAGGCAGGGGCAACAGAAAGAAATGACAGGAGGCAGCGGCAACGGAAAGAAACAACAGGAGGCAGCGGCAACAGAAAGAAACGACAGGAGGCAGCGGCAACAGAAACAAACGACAGGAGGCAGCGGCAACAGAAAGAAACGGCAGGAGGCAGTGGCAACAGAAAGAAACGACAGGAGGCAGGGGCAACAGAAACAAACGACAGGAGGCAGCGGCAACAGAAACAAACGACAGGAGGCAGCGGCAACAGAAACAAACGACAGGAGGCAGTGGCAACAGAAAGAAACGACAGGAGGCAGGGGCAACAGAAACAAACGACAGGAGGCAGCGGCAACAGAAACAAACGACAGGAGGCAGCGGCAACAGAAACAAACGACAGGAGGCAGCGGCAACAGAAAGAAACGACAGGAGGCAGGGGCAGCAGAAACAAACGACAGGAGGCAGCGGCAACAGAAAGAAACGACAGGAGGCAGGGCAACAGAAACAAACGACAGGAGGCAGCGGCAACAGAAACAAACGACAGGAAGCAGCGGCAACAGAAAGAAACGACAGGAGGCAGCGGCAACAGAAAGAAACGACAGGAGGCAGCGGCAACAGAAACAAACGACAGGAGGCAGCGGCAACAGAAAGAAACGACAGGAGGCAGGGGCAACAGGAAGAAACGACAGGAGGCAGGGGCAGCAGAAAGAAACGACAGGAGGCAGGGGAGACCGTGACGAGAGGAGCAGAGGAGGAAGAAAAGAAAAGCAAAAGATCGATTCACATGCATGCATGTAAGGTTCATATGATAACCGCGAAGGATGAGCACGCGCATGAGCCCGCTCCGACATGAAGAGAGGAAGGAAGGATAGCCACCTTGATGAAGACGCGGTAACTGCCTTCCTTCCAGGTCAGGCAGCCAGGCCCTCTCTTCACCTCAAGGCGTCCGCCCGGTTGGTCCCTTTTCTTTCTTTTCTTTCTTTTCTTTCCTTTCTTTCTTTCTTTCTTTCTTTCTTTTCTTTCTTTCTTTGTTTGTTTCAACCAACCCACAAAACCAGAGAGAAACCTGTGTGTGAAGACCGGTCGAGCATCCATTCCTTCATCTGGGTGACACCCACACAGAAGTTTTTCAATCTAGCCGACCGCCCCCG
>JAHBMJ010002475.1:29948-49948 GCA_018398765.1 Chromera velia | reverse complement strand
ATAAATGAAAGTGGAGGAAAACGTGAAGAAAGAACAAAGAGGATGATGCGATCCCCCTGCCTTTGCGCCGTACATGCGCGTCTGCACATACGGCTTTTCCTCTTCTCGCTTTGCTCGCTCGATCGTTTGAGCGCACTCGTTTTCCTTCCTCTCTTGTATCTCAAGCCGCACTTGCCCTTTCCCCCTTCCCCCTCAGTGGAACCAGCAGCGTGAATTTTTGACTTTTCCACACTTTTCGTTTTCTCTTTCTCCCTCTCTCTTTCTCTCTCTCTGTGTGTGTGTGTGAGAGAGAGAGAGAGCGTGTGTACAGAAGTGCATTCGGTGCTGGTGGCCCCTTTTTGCTGCACGACGAGATCAAACTTTATTGGCACGCTGGTCCAAGCTGCTCATTCATGCGCACCTCGTTCAAACTAACAAACAATAAAAAAAAATCATTCTTACTTCGGAAAGGCAGACAGACAGACAGACAGACCAATGTGAGTCCCTCGACTCCCGAGAGGTTGAAAGGATTGCTGGCGATCCCCTGTCCCTTCCCGCAGACGGAAACCCACTGAGAGAAAGGAGCACACAGACAGAGAGAGAGAGGAACAGAGAGTGTCGTGCAGAAACAAAGGGACAGGGGGACGGTCGAGAAATGGAGGAGTGGAGACGCTCAGGGGGGGGTAGGGCAAAGAAGGAAGGAGAGAAAGAGAAACGGAAAGGATCCAAGAGGAGTTGAGACACGACCATGCAACAGCAGAGTCCCAACGGTCGCTGGCGAGAAAGACGGTCGCGAAACAAAACAGAGAAGCAAAAGAGATGAATCAATCACACAATCCATCCGCTAATCAAGTAGACGATCTCTCTTCTTTTTGATGCCTTTGTACCTACTTTCTTTCTTTCTTTCTTTCTTTCTTTTTTCTTTCTTTCTCAAACCAGAGGGGCAGCAGAAGCTTCACACCTTCGGATATTTTTCCCCAACCGACTGTTCGATCCTGCCAGAGCCACTGACTCACTAACTGACTGACATTTGCAATGTGCGGCAGTACCCATAAGGCGTTCTTCTCGTCAGCCAAGTGAACCTCCTGCGTACACCATGCAGAAAGACACACAAAGAAAGAAAGAAAGAAAGAAAGAAAGAAAGAAAGAGGTGCAGACACGGAAGAGAAAAATAGCTATGGAAGGGGAGGGGAAGGTCGTCAAACCGTCAGAAAGAGGGGGGAGCGAAACGAGAGAGAACGGAATCGTCGAAGGAAGGGCTTGAAGGACTAAACAGTGAGTCGGCGATAAAGGGAGTGAGTGATTCAGCCAGGAAGCGGGTGACTGGCAAGTGAAGGAGCGGTCACCTCCCCTACCCACCCGCGCAGGAGGATATGGCCACACATCCCCGCAGAGGGCACACAGGTCGTACTGGTCTGTTGCAGCGTGCCACGCGCCCTCCTTCTCGTAGTCGATCGACTTTCCTGCATTGATTGGTGCATTTGTGTATGAGAAAGGAGGAGATGGTAAGAAGAACAACACTCAAGATAGATGATGTTTATGTCTAATTATTAACGCATCAAGTTCATCATTTTCCTGCCATATGTCTCAGTTTCTCAAAACCGAAGCTGTAGTCCGAAGCAAGCACCAAAGAAAGAAAGGAAGGAAGAAAGAAAGGAAGAGAGAAAGAAAGAAAGAAAGAAAGAAAGAAAGAGAAAGAAAGAAAGAAAAAGAAAGAAAGAAAAAGAAAGAAAGAAAAAGAAAGAAAGAAAGAAAGAAAGAAAGAAAGGAAAGGAAGGAAGGAAGAAAGGAAAGAAGAAAGGAAAGAAGGAAGGAAGGAAGGAAGGAAGGAAAGAAGGAAGGAAGCACGAAAGGAAGAAAGAAAGGAAGGAAGAAAGAAAGAAAGAAAGAAAAAGAAAGAAAGAAAGAAAGAAAGAAAGGAAAGGAAGGAAGGAAGAAAGGAAAGAAGGAAGGAAGGAAGAAAGGAAAGAAGGAAGGAAGGAAGGAAGGAAAGAAGGAAGGAAGGACGAAAGGAAGAAAGAAAGAAAGGAAGGAAGGAAGAAAGAAAGAAAGACAAGCCAAAAGAAAACAGTGGTTCAGAAAGAAGGAAGAAGGCAAATTTTCATCAAGGAAGGAAAGGCAAACATGCAAAAGGAACAGGCAGAGGAAATAGAAGCAACGAGGGAGGAAGGAGCAGGGAGGACGCGGGAGGGAGGGAGGGAGGGAGGGAGGGAGGGAGAGAGAGGGCTGATCGACTCACCGCATCCATCGCAGATACATCGAGTACTTTTGTACGTCGACGGAAAGAGGCGGTTCTCTTTGTCTGTCTCCGGCTTCCTTTCTTTTTCCTTTTCCTTGTGTTTATCCTTCGTTCGGGATTTCTCTTTTCCCTTTTCCTTCTTCTCCTTCTCATGGCCTTCCACAGGAAAAGTAACAGTCGGCGCCGTCGGTGGTTTTGCGGTTTCCTTCTCTGGTTCCTTTCTCTCTTTGGAAGAGGGGCGGTTTGAGGTTTGTTTTTCTCTCAAATCCCTCTTTTCTTCATCAGCCGGAGCAGAACTGGGAGGGGGAATTGCATCGTCCTTCTCTTTTTTTTCTTTTTCAATGTTGTTCTCCCGTTTCGTGTCTTTCTCTGGTGCAGAGATCGCCTCGGGGGTCTCTTTTTCCTCTCTGTTCTTCTGCTCAACCTCCTCTGCCTCTCTTTTTTGGCCTGCCTCTGTCTCTTTCTCCTTTTCCTTTTTGGCTTCCTCATTAGCCCCTCCTTCTCTGTCCTCACTCCCTTTCTGCTGCTTCTTCTCCTTCTTCTTCTTCTCCTCCTCCTCCTCCTCGAAAGAGTCAATGTCTGCGGGTGTGGACTTGTCCACGGTAGTCGTCTTCTCTATGTCCTTCCTATCTTGCCCTTTCGGCTCCGTCTCACGTTGCTCCAATGCCTTTTCTGACTTTCTCTTTTCACAGGCGGCTTCCTGACCCTCCTTGAGCTGGGCTCGTGGAGACAGAGGCTCGGTCTGACATGCCTTTCCCTTTCCGGGTTCAGCCGTTTTTTGTTCTTCTGTTTTTTTTTTCTCAGCAGAGGGAGGCTGTGAGGGGTCTGGAGGGTCTTGTTTCCTCTTTTCTCCTTCTTTTTCGTCGGTCTCATCTGTGGACTTGAAGTGGGGGGGAATTTTGGGGGCATTTGACATGCTTTTTTCTTCTTCTTTCTTTTTTCCCTCCTGCTCTTTTTTTTCTTCTTCTGAGAGACAAGAAATCTCCTTCTCCTTTTCTGTCCGCTCTCTCTCCTTTCTCTCCTTCTTCTCCACCTTCTCCTTTGCCTTCTCTTCTTCTCCATTAGCCTTCTTTCCCACTTCCTTCTTATCCTTCCTTTCTTCTTGCTTGGGGTCCCGTGCCTCATCCTGGCCGGGGCCCCTCTTGGTCTTGGAGGACGTTGGAAGGGGTGGAGAAGACGACTTGGTCTTCGGAACAGAAGACCCGGCTGTCTTGCCCCCCCCTCCTGTGGCAAGGGCCTTCCCTTTGTCTTTGTCGGCTTTGTGCTTGACATCTGCGGACACGTTTGGCGTTTTGGCTTTTTTCTCCTTTTCCCTCTCCTTGTCTCTTTCCGCCTTCAAAATTCGGATCGTTTCTGAAGGGGATAATCCCAATAACCCAGGATACCATACGAGAGGGGTGCCTTGGGGGGAGACCAGAGAAGGAGAGACAGGACCTCCAGGGGGGTATGCAGACGAAGAAGATGCGCCTCCTTCGTTTTTCTTTGTCTTCTCCTTCGTCTTCGAAGCCGAGTACATTTTGTCCAGCTGCTGCTTTTCCCATTCCTTTTCCTCCCTGGACTGAGGAGATGAACATCCCCACCCATTCCCTCCAACATGCTGCTGCCGCCTGGATGATGCCGCCCCGACTGCGGGATGATCTGACCGGCCTGCGCCCCCCCCACTCCCCTGCTCCCCCCCACCTGCCCCTCTCCCAGAACCAGCTCGGGCTGACTGGACCTCCTTTCTACCTGCCTCCGCCTCATCGACCTCATCGACCAAGGAGCGCGACGGAAAAGGTCTCATGCAGTAGCCAGATGGCAAAGGCTGCACAAACAAACACACACAGAGGCAGAGCAAAAAGATCAAGACACATCTTCACAATGAAAGCCAGGGGGGGACTCAGAAACCCTCCCGACCATGCAGCCGAAGTGTCCGTCTGTCTCTCTGTCTGTCTGCATGAAGGAATGACATGTGCATGCATGCCGACGGAGCAGACGTGTCGACACGCAGAAATACACATTCATTCCATTAGCTTTTCACTTCAGTTTCCTGTTCCAGCTGCGTTTCACAGAAGCGGGCGGGAAAGAAAGCACCGTAAGGCTGCAGAAAAAAAGAAAAGTCTGTCTCGCCGGGGAAAAGTCAAAGAAAAAATCCAGGAGGGAACTTCCAATGTCTCTTCTCTTCTCTTCTCTTCTCTTCATCCATGCCCCCCTGCCTGCCTGACTGCATGCATGCATGGACCCTGCCTGTATACCAACTTTACCAACGTGCCAGAAATATATATCCAAAACTGCATGCATTCATCTGATCAGATTCAGAGAGGCGGCAGAAAGATGGATGGTAGGTACCATCTCTGTTGACCCAGCCAGGCGGACCGACGGAGAGCACTTGCAGCGAAGGGAGGAATCACAGATACACGCGAAGAATTCGACCTGACGGACACCCAGACGAAAAAAGGAGAACGCAACATGTGATACTGAAGTCCTTTTTTTGTCCTTATTCTGCTCTATCTGTCTCTTTTCCTGCTACCTTCCCTTACGACACCACAAGAAATTACCAGGCACAATCCAGACAAATCGGCAAAGACTCGCGCACAAGTATTCGGACGGTATAAATCAATCGAGGCACTCACACACCCCCACACACCCACACACACACCGACCAGGTGTTCTTCATGTGCAAGTAAGGGAAACAGAGGAGCACCGCTTTCTCCCTCAAGACCCAGAGAGCACCAGCGCGTCTCTCCTGCAAGCAAGCAAGCAAGCAAAGAGGTCAGCCATTAATGTTGCAGCATGGCCGGTCGGTCGGACGGTCGGTCGGGGGACCAATTGACGCATGAGTGGTCACACAAGACGGCGGCCAGAGAGAGAAAAGGTATGCAGATGCAATGCAATCTCACAAAGATCAGACCAGCTTCGGGCTGCATCAATCAACTTCTTTATTTCAATGCGCTGGTGCGACACATTGAGTGGCTACGACAGAACTGCACGCTGGACATGTGGACAGGGCCCCAAGCTCTTTTGCATCTGCATCTTCCAACACGGGGGGGCATATACCGACAGAAAGAAAGAAAGAAAGAAAGAAAAAAAGAAAGAAAGAAAGAAAGAAAGGACAGAAAGAAAGAAAGAAAGAAAGAAGGAAAGAAAAAAAAAAGAGAGAGAAAGGGAGGGAGGGAGGGAGGGAGGGAGGGAGAGACTGCGTGACAGACCCACAGACAGACGGCAAAAAGGACGGACCCGAAAGTTCCACGACAGAGATCGGCGCCCAGGGGGGGCATTCTTCTTTTTTACTTTCTTTCTTTTTTCCTTCCGCCCTTTTGTCGCTCTGCTCCGTTTCTTTCTCCCCCCTTTCGTTTTTCCCCTCCTGCTCGTCTTCTGACGCAGCCCCAGAAGCCTCAGATCTGGATGACGGAGTCGGAAAGATTTGCCTGAACTCGTCTGCTGTCAGAGGCGGGAGAGCGGAAGACTCGGAAGGCTGAGAAGGAAAAAGCACCGACTGAAGAGCACGATATTCGACAAAAATCCGAAAGCTCACTTCCCCCACGCCCCCCCCTCCGTTCTCCACCTCATCGATGCCAATCTTCCCCTTCTCCTCTGACGAGGAAGCGGGGGCTTCTGTCTGCTTCTTGTCCGTTTCTTTCTCAGACGAAACTTGCGCCGCCGAAGATGTCTTTCTCTTTCCCGCCCTTGCTTTCGTCAACTCTCTCTGCAGGCATGCATGCATGCATGCATCCACGTGTGAGGAGGCCATCAAACGAGACCGAATGAAGGAGTACCATGGGGATGCCCGAACGAACACAACGGTATGTATACAGGGATATGAGGAGGCAGCTTCTTTTTCTATTCTTCTCTCGTTTCACTTGAGTTTTTCCTATTCCAACTTTTTTGTGGTTGTGAAATCAAGAAGGGCTTTTCGGGGTGAGAGGGTCAGCCAGTCACTCACTTCCTTCTCACGCAAAGACTCTGTTTCAACCTGTCTCCTAGCTGTCCTGCCGTCGGGCCCATCGGTCCGTGCGGACAGAAGGCGAGACGGAAGCAGAAGGCGAAACGGAAGCAGAAGGCGAAACGGAAGCAGAAGGCGAAACGGAAGCAGAAGGAGAAACGGAAGCAGAAGGAGAAACGGAAGCAGAAGGCGAAACGGACAAGGGGGGGCGGCCTGAGGGAGGGACCAGCACGGCACATTTCAAGGAAAGATAGCCGCCTCAAGTAACGACATGTCTGTCGGTCGTCCAAGAACTTCTGGCTGTTTTCTTTTCTTTGCCGTCGTCGGACCGGACAGAAAAAAAGGCGAGGCAGTGACAACCTCAGAAGCATACAGTCTCGCCTGCCTTTCCTCTTTTACAGACGGACAGATAGGAAGACAGACAAGCAGCGACGCGAGCAGACCGACAGGCAGAAAGAGAGATGGTACCACACCGACCTGCAGCCTTGCCATTCTGGTCGTCCTGTAGCATATGAACGTTGTCAGGTTTCCTTGCGTCTTTGAGAATGCACGAGGAGGTAGAGGATCCTGCAGGAAGAGGGGAAGGAAGGAACAAGGGCAGGCAGGCATGGGTTGGTTGATCACTGTCATGAATGAATGTCTCTCTGAAGAACGATCGAAAGATCCGGTGGGCAGTGTTCCAAATCGACCTCCTTATTCAGAGAGGGAGGGAGGGTGCGAGCAGGTGTGTGGGGATAAAAGAGGAACAAGAAATGGAGCCTGGTTGAAGGAGACTGGGCAGAAAACGCACGACGACACTTGAAAGAGAGAGACGAAGAAGAGAAGCGCGCGCTGTGCACGAAAGAAAAACTAGGCGAGAAGTGTGAGTGCGAAATCGGGAATCGGTTGAGCGGCGAAACCTGTGTGACGGTCCAGATGGGTGGGTGAAGAGTCGATCGATCGATCGATCGAGACAAAAGGACAAATACTTGATAGACCCAATGCGATGCAGAAAGAGACACAGCCTCCTCCCCTCTCTCCAAGACTCACCATGCAGACAGAAGCAGGAAGGCGGAACAGAGAGAGAAGATAAAAGAGAACAAGATTGACATATAACGAGGTAGACGAGAAGACAAGAAAACCGAGAACAAAAACAAAAAAGACTCTACTTCTACTATATACCCAAGATGATCTATCATCATCCATCATCTGCACAGACCGACCTCATCCCGGTCCCAATCCAGTCCTCCAAGAAAACGGACAGAGACTCGACACTTCCCTCCCACCTTCAGTCCCCGATCCAAGCGGCTTTGAACAAAATGCACGCTCCTCTCCCCCCCCCCCAACTTCCAGTAATTCCAAACCCTGCACGTCTGCCCATCAAATGATGCCTGCCAGGACTGCACGGAGACAAAAGAAGTCGAAAGGGCACAAACTTTTGATTGAAGTCGAAGGGCGCAGCTGGACTACGAGGATTCATCCCTGTTGACGCAAAGTCAACGAAATGAAAGCAACTGAGAGGAAATTGACGCACGCCAGGACGCATCACAATTTTGAAAATCAATTGAAGCAAAGACAATGAATGAAATGAAACCAGCTGAAAGGGGGCACCACGATGAGGGACTCCAGAGATCCTTCCCCAATGCTTCACCGCCATGCACACACAGGAATCACGGAGAAAAAGAACATCTTCAAACGGATTGCTTCCTCTTCAAAACCCACACACGCACACACACACACACACACACACACACACACACAGAGAGAGAGAGAGAGAGAGCCCCTCCTTTGCTGCCGGGCCACACACCATCGATGACAGATCGAAAGACTCGCAGACAACTAGACAGGCGCACAGGCAGACTAAATGACACAGTCAGGTGGGCCGACAGGCAGGCAGGCAGGCAGGCAGGCAGGCAGGCAGGCAGACAGACAGACAGACAGACAGACAGACAGACAGACAGACAGACAGAATATATGTTTCTTCTTCTCCCTCGTTTTCTTCATGTACACAACAGACAGACAGACAGACAGACAGAGAGACAGACAGACACACAGAAAGAAAGACAGACAGACTATATCGTCTTTTCTTTACTTTACTTTTTCGCTTCCTTTCTTTCAGACAGACAGACAGACAGACAGACAGACAGACAGACAGACTTTATGGTTTATTTCCCTCCTCTTCTTCATGGACATACAGAAGCATTCCACCCACAGACAGACAAGCACACTCACTATCAGAGAGAGAGGGACTCGACTGACCTGAGGCAAAATCGTTTTGAGGGCGCTGTCGAGTTCTGCAGCAGCACCTTCGGGCAGCTCCCCCGCGATCCGTTCCGCCTCTCTGATGAGACGGAGGCGCCTGGACGGAGGCACTGACTGCGCGTTGCCCTGGAGGGCCACGCGGAGGGCAGAGGGCGCTAGCTGGGCTACTGCCGCTGCACACGCCTCAGTTTCGTCTACATGCTTCTCTTTTTTTGTGGATTTTTCTGCATCTGCACTCTTTTCTTTCCTCCCTTCCTGCTTGTGGTCGGGGGGGTCTGTTGGAGGGTCCAGGGAAGAAGACACTGGCGGGGGGGACGGAAGTGCGGGCAGTGGATCTTTTTCTTTTTTTGGCTCTGCGCGGAGGGCCCCGTGGATCTTCACAAGGGCCAGGAACACGGCAGAGGCAGTATCCGCCTTTCCCTGCAGACAGAGAAAGAGGTGCATTGATCTATGGTCAACGGAGGGATGTCAATGAGAAGGCCAGGCAGGATGTGTCAGTCTGCCAGACAGCACTGATTGTGTACGAAGACAAAGGAGGGAGCCAGTGAGTGAGAAGAGATCAGGCCGAAGCAGTGCGGACAGACACGGTTACAGAAGACAAGGAAAACACGAGGGAAGCGAACGACACGCGTGGCTACGCAGAGTCACCGGCAGGTGCTTGTAATTATCTCTCTCCCTGCATCCATCAATCCATCCCAAGTTCCTTCTGACCTCCTCAACAGAGAGGCGAAGCACCTCCATTTTTTCCTTCAAAGTCAGTTCAGATCCTTTACGACATTCTTTGTAGATGCAATGTACAAGAACGTGGAAATCCAAACCCTTCGGACTGCGGCTCTGGTCATTCTTCTTTTCAGAAGTGCCAGAGACGGGGGAGGCTTCCCGCGAGGTTGAATTTTGTGTGTTCGTCTGTTGGGCGTTGAGGAGGCGGCGGAGGCGGCTCTTCTCGAGCGGCGTCCCCCCCTGCCCTCCATCTGTTTCCACTCTGTCACTGCGAACAGTGCACGAAAGGGACGATCCCATTTCCTCCGCTCAGCTGAGAATTCCTTATGTAGATCCCACCACAACTTAGAAAGGCGTCTCCCGCTCTCATGCAGCGTATTTGGAGTGATGCGACAACTGATCCAAGTTTCATGGACAGTTGGTACACAAGAAGACTTGCATCGCCCGGCTCCGTCTGATGCGTCAGTTCAAGGGAGAATTGAGACTTTCAAAAGGGAGTACACGTGTACGTAGTTGTGCCGAAACAGAACCGATCGAATCACAAAATTGATCATGCAAAATTGCGGTTCTCAGCCGCGAAAAGCCCTCGCAAGATAAAAACGTGAGGGGGGGCCTGAAAAGAAAAGTGTGCATGCATGCAAAAAAAAAAAAAAAGGAAAAAAACGCGATAGAGAGGCGGGCAGAGTCAGAAACCAAGGGTGGATAGATTAGGGTAGATAGGAAGAAACTGGCCTAGGCACGATAACTAACGGCCGGTATGCAAAAAAAGTTGAAAGATCCATACAACGTACAAGACCCTGACCCCGCTCTACATACCCCACTCTACCCCACGCCCGCTAGCGACGCTAGCTCACCGTGGGCCCCTATAGGTAGGCCGCCATTGCCAGTGGGGTAGGCCTCTCCATGCCCACTAGCGATGCTAGCCCACCATGGGCCCCTAGATAGGCCGCCATTACCAGCGGGGTAGGCTTAATTTTTATATTGGGATTTCTATGAGATTTCTATTAAATTTTTATTGATTTTAATTGATTTCTATCAGATTTCTATTAGATTTCTATAACATTTCTATGAGATTTATATAACATTTCTATAACTTTTTGTAGGGTGGGTACAGCAGGGGTATCACACAAAAAACATAATCATCAATCACTTTGTTTCCAGAGTTAACCAGAGTTACTCCGATAATATTTCTACCATGACATCACAAGCTTCAATTTAGATGAATTAGGAACTATCATATAGTAAGGTCAGACATTTCCAGTTTGAGGTTCTGAAGAAGAGGTCGCAAGTCCCTGTGAAAAAAGAATTGCAGCATCGATTAGTATCGATCGATCGATCAATCGGTCAGGACGGATTGAGGAGACCTGAGGGGAACGAGTGTGTGGCTTGAGGCTTCAGACGCAACAGAAGACGCAAAGCAGCCTGACACTTCCTCACGGTGGAGCCCTCGTTCCTGCATGCAGACGCAGAGTCCTCAGAGACGCCGGTACCCTTCCCGCCTCCTACCAGAAGGTCCGCTGCCCCCCCCCCTCCCCCCTTTGAGACAGGGAAGGAGGTCTGGTGGGCCTTTTGCTCTCGAACACCGCCTGCTCGGTCTGCTGCCTGTACTGCAATTTGCTCTGTCAGAGGAAAGGCCTGGGTAGGAGCGACCAGGAAACTTAAAAGGGCTGGAAGCCGGTCCACGCACTCGCGCTGTGTCACGCCCACCATCATCACAGAACACGTCTCCTGCACTCAGAAAACACGAAAGAAACAACATAGATCATCGCGTGACTGAAAAGAAAAAGATTCATTCACTGCTTGCAACAGTCAACCCAACCTCCCCAAAAACCTCCTTACCGTACGAAGATCGATCTGTCAGTTTAACATCCTGCAAGAAAGAAAATCTATGTATGTACAGAAATTGGCCTGCGTGAGGAACAATGGCTTCCTTTATGCACCCGCCCAAGGACTCTCTTTTCTTCGGCCGACTTCATGTCCGGGTGCGAGGAATATGCCCTGGCCATTCACATATCCTCAACTTCTTGAAGCTTCAGCCTCTGTGGTTCCGTTCCATCAATGCAGAAAGAACTGCATCTATCTGACCAACTAACAAGACAGACAAACAGTCAGACAGACTGACTGACTGACTGACTGACTTCGAATCTGTCGACCATGAGGAACCCCGTGCCGACGTTGTTGAGGAGGTCAAAGGAGAATCCTCTCAGCTTTGCGACGTTGAAGAGGTCACCCATCGTCAGAGTTCCTACCCCCACAACATTCAGTTTGTGCACGAAAAGGCAATTTCTCGTCAGAGACGTCTGAGAGTTCGCAATCTCTTCTTCCTCTGTCTCTCCTTCCTCCCCTTCCCTTTCCGTCACTGCGTCGGCTTCCGCATCTCTGCGCATTCTCATCTTTCCTGTCTGAGCGTCGACGCTAGTCTGCAATGCAAAAACGCATGCAGCCAGACAATATGCGCACACACACCTATGCGTGTCTTCACGTGGCTCAACGCATGGAGAATAGCAGTGGCACAAAACCATCTGCACGAAAAAGTGCCCGCCCTCTTTCAGTGCATCCGCCTTCTCTCCCACCAACCCCACAACCACTCACCAACTCAACCAAAAAGGGACTTCCTTGTCTTCTAGCCGTCCAGTGCGCTCTCTTACTGGAGCATATTTGTTCGTTCTATCGGGGAATGGAAAATCAGGCTACCAGCCGAACTTCACGCTGCACTCCGATCCAAGCTGATTCACGACGACACACACACACACGCACACACACACAGAGAGAGAGAGAGAGAGAGAGAGAGAATGATTGATACTTTACGTGAGAGGGCGATCTGTAGGAGACTGACTCAACCTCAGTCTGAAAGACCGACCTCTGCCATCACATGAACAGCCTGCATTGCTGCCAAATCGTCCGTCATCCAGCAATCGACATCCACCACCCACGCGCCCCTCGAGATCTCTACTTCCTGCCCGTCCTCACCGACACCCACCGAGACTTCGTACCGGAGAAGCCTCTCACCGACCGGAATCCCTCTACTCCCTCCTCCGTCTGACCCCCCAACCGCAACCTCCGCTCCAACTGCAGCTGCCGGGACCAAAGCCCGGCTGTCTGCTGCACTGCATGTCTGCGTGACTCCACTGGCACTTCCTGTGCCTGTTTGTGCAACAGTCGTGCTTGGTGGGGGGCCGTTGTGCAAAGGTTCTGAGCGTCGATCGTTTGTTTCAGAGGTACCCTGGTGTGTCCCGTGTGCAGACAGCGTGATGCCCCTTGGCACAGTCCCGCCGCTGCCAGATCCCGAGACCCCGGAAAGCGTCAAAGGAACAAAAGACGGCGGCTTCCCCTCCAAATGCATAGACAGAGCAGCAAGACTCTGATCTCCAGGTGGGGGCACTGGGCTGCTGCTTGCGGGTGTGGGGAACTCGGGGGACGGTGACCGGAGAGCCCCAAACATCAACCCCCTCTTCCCCCCACCCCGCCCCCCGCTGCCTAGATTCGGCTCTCGAGGCACCCCTACTTGAGAAGTCAAAATTTTGCCGTCCAAGGCAGACCCTGAGGCGGTCCCGGAAGTCGAAGTTCTGCAGCCTGGATCTCCGCTGCCAGTGTAGGTGCCTGTGACAGTTTCTGTGTGCATGTTGGGATCTGTAGATCCATCTTGATTGGAGTTGGAGGGTGATGGAGAGGGTTGTTGAGAGGGGACATGTGGAGGTCTGTCGGGCAGAGCGTGTTGTTTGAGGTCCTCACTCGAAGCGGACATCTTCGCGACCCCATCAGGGGTGATGGGCACCCGCTGTTCGAAAGCTGCGAAGTCTACTGACGCGAAACCGAAGAAACCCCGAGCAGCCATCGATGTGCCCAGCTGTCGAGCTGCATCGGCCTGCATACGGGAAACAGACAAAAATAAGATAGATAGACAAGCAGAGAGCTTGAGGTTGGGTTCACTCTTTCGTCTGTCAATTTATCTGCATGACGAAGGCAATTTTTGCTCTTCTACGTACATGTGGAGCAACCTGGTCACACGCATGGACCGAAACCTTCCTTGTGGGGAGGGAGACAAAGCAGACCTGGGACCATCATCGTTCGTTCACTTGCAAGCACTCAATCATCAGAAAGGTAAGGTAGATGGTTGACATATTAATAGAAGTTCTATTCCTTCCAGATGCAGTCAGTACTCGCTCCTTCCTTCCTTTCTTCTTTACGCACACTCACCAGAGGTCCCAGAGGCGCTGCTGTCTGGGGCGCGAGGGTAAATTGCCTGTCGAACCGCGTCACCCCGGCAGCCTCTGTCGTGGAGAGGACGTGGGAGGAGCCGTCAGGGTCTACTCTTATGTGCACAGTCGGCTGCCCTAGTTGTGTACCGGGAGGGCACGCCTCTATGAGGCCGCCTCTGTGCGTGAAGTCTGAGAAAAAAGCGGCCCAAGAAGGAAATAATTCAGGACAGCAAATCTCCACCTGCACGTATAACATAAAAATAATGTGGTGACAAAAACTGACTCATACAGATATCTTCTGTGGCAGAGAAATTCAGGAAAAGGGTCTCCCTGCGGATTGTTTGGTTTCTGCGTCTGTATTGAAAGCCATTTAAACAAAAGCGTAAAATGTTTCAAAAACGACGGCCGGGGCGCTCTTTGTGAAAGCAGTGCGCTTCTTGTTTTGTGTCATTGGCTCCCTAACAAACTAACTGACCTTTTTCGGAAGAAGCCGTTCCAGCGTGGCTCTACACAGGGCCTCGATGTCATCCACGCTTTGCTGCCTCTGGCCTTCTCCTTGCCCCTCCGTGTCGCCCCCACTGTGCATGGGGCTTTGAAGAGCTCGCAAGCCCCCGGCCCGGCGCCTCAGCTGTTTGACCTCCCGCATCTCTCTGCATGCATGCGTGAGTGAGTGAGTGACACAAAAAATAGAAGGAAGTAAACGGGAAAGGACGAATTCGGCATAAGACTGTCTCTCGTGAATTCCCCCTGGAAGAGAACAAAAATGATGATGAAGCGAACGGGCACTGCAGCCCTGCCAGGCCCGTCTGTGCTGAAAGGTTTGATGCTCAGAGCTGCAAACGTTTGAATTCTCTTTTTCTCCAGCACCTGTGCAGCCAAGCAGAAAGAAACACAACAAAACGCGCTCGCGGTTGTTTTTGGACAGAAGACGCTCAGAACAATAGACAAGATAGAAAGGCAAACAAGCAAACAATCAAAAGCAAACCGGCAAACGAACGAACGAACATTTAAAAAACGAAATGATCAAAGGAAGAATGGAGCACGCAAACAAATATGCAAGCACAAAGGGGGCAAAGGACGAAACCAGAGATCATCCACATAAAACACAACGGACTGACGGACCCACCCAACGTTCAAGAAAGCGGTCCCCCGAGCTTCCCTCTCGTCCTCTATTTTGAACACCCACACAGAGACTGCCGGGTGACCCAGCACAAGGGTGGCCAGGCTGACAAAGAACTCCTCCTGAAAGATCAATGAAGCAAGCAAGTTCAGGCACAAATAATAAACGAATTCAAAGCATACATTGCTAAGTGAAGGAACGCGACAAGCGAACGAAGAACCGCTGCTTCACGCACGTGCAGCATCACACAGAGAGCGAAAGAGACGAACAACTGCAACCGAACAGTACCCACAACGCACACAGAGGAAGTGGAGGGCATGATACACACGGACAGGGTCCTTTTCGCTTGACGCTCTTTTCCTTTCTCTCTAATGCACAATTCTGTTCCTTTCCTTTCCGGTCGATCGAACTTACACACACGCCCATAATGAATTGTTTTGGCATTAGACCTCCACTTTGCTTCTACCCATTTTCAACGTCGAAAGAAGTCAGGCCAGGCCCTTTTGAGTTTGAGAAAATCATCATCAGAGACGAAATTTGAAGCATAGAAGGCAAATGCAAATCCCATTCCGAATTCGAGAATCGATTCCTTCATTCCTTTCTGCGCAGAGCGAGTCTGTCTGTCTGACTGACTGACTGACTGACTGGCTGACTGACTGACCTTGTCAGTGATGAATGGAATGAAAACAGGAGACGGGAGCCTTGCTGCCTGGACCAGTTTCCGAATCCCGGACTTCCCTGTGAACGTGGCTGCTTTTGCAGGGTCGCACCCGAACAAAGGGAGTCCAGTCAGTGCGCAGACCTCCACGTCTCGGGGAGAAGGCGTTGCAGGAACCACAAAGGAGAATCGCCCCTGCAGGTCCTCCGTATGAACGAAAAAACAAATGTATGTACCCGCTCAACACAATGGTTGTGTTCACACCGTGCGAAAATAAAATCTCTCCTATTCGTGCCTTCTTTAGATGACAATCGACACTTCCTTGCTTTGCAATGAGCTCACGGTGTTCAGATGGGCGGTCTTCTTTCAAATTAAGCGGTGTGGGCAAGTGAAGACAGGTAAAGAAAATGCATTGACAAAACTACACCAGGCGTTTTCAGCGACTTGCAGATATATTTCGAAAGACGGTGAAGTGCTTCTGTCTGTCTGCGTTTTCTTTTTCCACATGTCCTCCCCCCAGTTTCCCTCTAGCAGCACACGTACCTGTGTGAGTTTACGGATTCTCTTCAATGCTCTGGGCGAACAGAGTAGAAGAGTCATCAGAGACGTCGACAGATCCAGTCCCCCAAGAGGACACCTGTCGACTAGTTCAGGCACCACAAACTGGAGTCTGCCCTCTGGTTGCGGCACTCCTCTGTACACCATCACTTTCTGGAAGTACTCCTTTAGCTCGGACGCCAGCTCTCGCGGGGCTACGAACACCACGTCTGTGCGTGCCATTGCAGCCCTAAACATTCTGGCTGCCTGGGTGTGCTGCCGCAGATGCCATTCAGGCGTTCGCTTCCTGGTCTCCTCTGACGGGCAGTGTGAGCAGATGTGGACCTCTACTCTGCGGTGCCCCATCTTCTGAGGCCACGCGGAGGCAAAATCGAATTGGAGTTGTCGGAAGAGGATCTGTAAAGAAAGCAAAACCAGAATGTGTGTCAAACATCAAGCAACTCACTCACAGACTCGGCGACTCATGAGAGCGAAGCGGAGGAGGCACACAGATCCAACAAGAGAGACACTGCCAGATGATGCCAAGTGTGGTTACAACGGACGTGAGAGAAGGAAAGGTGGAGAGAGATGGATGAAACGGAGAGACGAGAAGCAGAATTACTAGGGGGGGGCGAATTCCAGGAAAAAAGACATTTTCAAACAGCTAGTGTAACAGACAGACAGAAACTCCTTTCATCTTTCTCGTACCGATACAGACACAGAGACAGACAGACAGAGGGAGAGACAGACAGACAAACAGACAGACAGACAAACAGACAGACAGACAGACAGACAGACAGACCCGTCTGTCGTTGCGAATTTCCTGAATCTGCCTTCGAGTCTGGTGACGCCTCTTGTACCCTTGCCAGGCCTCCTGAATGATTGCCACAGCTCTGCAGGGAGGGACAAGGAATCATGAGGATCCCGCAAGTGCATTCATGAAAGAGGCAGGGGTTGAGTGCTCAAGAGAGTGATTTAATGAGGCTGACTTGATTAGCAATTCTGCATCCATCGAGGCCAACCTAAGGTCTAGTCTCATAATTGCCCTCGGAAAGGAAATCGTTAAACGGAGTACTTCGACTATCGATCTCCACGTCTGTCTCACTAACAAATTGACGGAAAGCTGTTGAACCGCCGAATTGCACTTTCAGACTGGACTGCATGCCAGTTGAATGTTTTCTGCAATCTTAATTTTTTCTGTGTGAGTGACTGACTCTTTCGCATTGAGATACTCTCGCCAATTTCTGCGCGCCGTCTTTCCTCTGAAATGTCGCTGGATGCACGTGGCGGCGTTGTGCTGTGCGCGTCTGTGATCCGGAATCTTGAAGAGGGCATTCGAAGCGGCAATCGACTTGCGAATCTGCAGTCAACGTACGGTGAATGCGTGAATAATTCCGGAGCTCGTATGTCTTTTTTTTTCTTCTTCGTGAGAATAAAATGAGACAATCAGGCAGAGACTCGATCAATCTGTCCCCCCGTTCAGGAAAGTCTTTTCGCTGTCTACGTGATTGTGGAGACAGATAGACATGGAGACAGGAAGGTTACAGAACACAATCCAGACCCCTGTATGTCAGCTAAATGGTCTGAAAGGAAGGAACCGATTTGCGAAGCACACTCGGTTTCAGAACTCTTTTGAATGATAGACACACACGAAAAGAGAAACAGTTGCTGGACACTCGGTGAAAGCAAAAGCGAAAGCAAGAGACGAACATGCAAGTAAAAGAGAAAACAAATCGAAACAATTTGTTCCCCATGAAATCAAGAAAATTCACAGACTCCCGGGAGATCGACGTACCAAGCCCTCCTGATCGCAACAGGAAAGCAAAACTTCGAGCGGCACCTCCGCCCCGTGTGCATTTCTCTGTGCCTCTACGAGCGCGTCTCCGTCAAAACACACATAGGGGAGAGCAAATGGACCTAAGTGATACTCCACTGTCCTCAAGACCTGGCAAGCCAGACTCCAGGATGCCGCCTGTTTCTTTTTGAACGCCCTGAATTCGTTTGTTCTTTGTTGAAATTTCCCCTTCTGAAACAGAATCAAATGTGCCCCTGTGTGCTCATCTAAAGTCCCTGGTTCCACCAGCATTTCCTCTACCGATCGGTGATGCTGCTGAGGCGTGTTGGTGCGATGAGATGAGGGATGGGCAGCCAGGCCCCCGAATCCCGAACCTTCAGGCCCCAACTCGCCGTCCTCCGGTAGGGCAGTGAAGAAAACGTCGCCTGTGCGGTCACCCGTCGGCAATACACTGGAGGCCGTCACACCCGCTTGTTGGTGAGGTTGTCCGAATGAACCGGTCGGCTTCGAAGAAGAAGGATCTGCACTTCCGTCGGTTAGTGCAGCTAGGGCTCCTCCTTCACTCGCGCCCTTTGCAGCAGCTGCAGCTCTAAGAATCTGGGTGGAGCGGGCCCTCTCCGGGGCCCCTGGGGGAATCGGGAGGGGGCTGTGCATGTCGAACCTCACGCCCACGTTCGGCAGAGGGTCTGCAACGGCACCCTTCACGAACTGAGACTGCAAGCAAGCAAGCAAGCAGGCAAGCAGGCAAGCAGGCAGGCAGGCAGGCAGGCAGGCAGAGGGACAGGTTGCATGGGGTAATAAAAAAAATCATTCGCTTCAGCTGAAAATTCGAGGTACGGCATTTCTCATAGTCTTCTCTTTTTCATCCTCGCACATGTATGAATGACACGAGCAAGACTTTGGCAGCGAAGGAAGAAACAAAAAAGAGCCCCCCCCCGCCGACCGACCTGATAAATTCCCAGGTGGACCTGGTGGGTTGTCACAACGGGCACACCTCTCTCGAGTGCGGGTGTGAGGTCTGCATCTTTGGGTATCAGTTCCCTCTCCTGAAGCCCCAGCAGGCCGTCTGCAAGGTCAGCTTCCTGCAGGGGAGGGGAGGAACGGCAGAGAGCGGAGGAGTGTAAGAAGAGGAAGTCAGAAGGAGTGAAGGAGGATATCCGGAGACACGTAACAACAGATCAAGAAAGGGTCTAAAGGGCGTCGATCTGCTTCGATCGAAAAGACAAAAAAAGCACATCTTGATTGAGAAGGTTTGGAAAGACATAGAAGTGACAGCAAATAAAACAATTAGGGGGTCCCTGCATGCCGTGTTCACTGCATGTAAGGGAGCAATGAGGAGTTGTTGAACACAATGAACACAAACACGCAGGAACAGATTTTCGAGGCAATGCATGGAATCCGTCAGAAAGAACTTCCTGTTGCCTGGTCTCATGGAGTCAGCCATCGAGAAGAGAGAGAGAGAGAGAGAGAGAGAGAGAGAGAGCCTGAAGTTAGAGCAACTTTCACCTTGTTTCTTGATCTTGCAACTATATCAGACACCAATCCCGTTTCTCTCATTGGAGAGAAAAGGAGGGGGGAAGGGGAGGAAAGAAGGACGCACCGTCAGTGGAGGTCTCGAGGCCAGGGGATTTTTCCGTATAAATTTTGGGGGAAGTTTTCGGGGCCTCCCAAGAATTCGACCCTTGACCAGCTTGGCTTGATTACCCCTCAAACCGGTCGCCTGAACGCAACGTCACAGCAAGAATGTATCGGCTGTGAGAAAATGTCCTAGGCGGGCACAGTGTGTACGGTTCTTTTTCCTCGCTTGATGTTTTTCTACTACAGACCGATAGAGAGAAAGAAAGAAAGAAAAGAAAGAAAGAAAGAAAGAAAGAAACAGACAGACAGACAGACAGACTATATCGTCTTTTCTTTCAGACAGACAGACAGACAGACAGACAGACAGGCAGGCAGAGAGACAGACAGGCAGACAGGCTGACAGAAAGAAGGAAGGAAAGAAAGAAAGAGACAGACAGACAGACAGACAGACAGACAGACTATACCGTCTTTTCTTTCAGACAGACAGACAGACAGACAGGCAGAGAGACAGACAGGCAGACAGGCTGACAGAAAGAAGGAAGGAAAGAAAGAAAGAAAGAAAGAAAGAAAGAAAGAGAGAAAGAAAGAAAGAACTTGAAAGAGAGAAAGAAAGAAAGAAAGAAAGAAAGAAAGAGAGAGAGAGAGAAAGAAAGAAAAAAAGAAAGAAAGAAAGAAAGAAAGAAAGAAAGAAAGAGAGAGAGAAAGAAAGAAAGAACTTGAAAGAGAGAAAGAAAGAAAGAAAGAAAGAAAGAAAGAAAGGAAAAACGAACCAGGAAAAGAAGGAGGAGATTTTCAAGTCCCACTGTCTCTGAATATTCAAACTGAAAAGGCAAGGATGCAAGGGACGAAATTACTCTTCTGTATCCCCAGGCAATCAGTACCCCCACTCACAACCACATACTCACCGTTCCCCCCTCCCTCCCTCCGTAGCCTCCAGACCTTGCCCTCTCCAATGCCGACCGAGTCATCTGAGAGACTGTTGCCAGAGTACCTCCCTGTCCCCCCCCCCCCC
>JAHBMJ010002475.1:13581-29176 GCA_018398765.1 Chromera velia | reverse complement strand
AGAGAGCGAGGGAGAGAAAGAGAGAGAGAGAATGACGCCGTTGCGATCCCATGTGAATACCACTCGAGCAGGGTGGCCAACTAGTTCAAGATCTGGGCACACCCTTCCAACCCAACGCAGATAGGCAAGAAGACGCCTCAAATGCATATATTAACATACGGGCGTAAGGATACTATTCAAATTTTGTCCTCAAGACCGTCAAGCGAAGTGAAATGCAAACACAAATGGGCGGCTTAAGGCGACCTACACGTAGGCAGATAAGCAGACGCGAGAAAAGAAGATTAGTACAAGCGCAAGTGCTTTGCTTGCACCCAGGCACCTGTGCTTGCACTCAGTCGCAACTCGACAGCTGTCACGGCAGCCAGAAAGCTAGGCATGGGCGATCAAGGGCGAGAGCTGTCAGACGCGAGGAAGGTTCTGATACATTGCGCTCACTTTCCCAAGGAATCTGGAACATATGGGGAGCATGTAGACGGTAAGAAAGGCCTGACAGCTAAATCGGTGAGGGCGCATGTTCATACATACTTATCAATGCTCTCTTGAAAAACGGAGTCGCAGAAACACATCCAGATATATACGGCTGGCACTGACCTGCGGATTGCTGCGCTGACGAGTGCATTTGACTGTTCTTGAAGTTGCTTGTCCGCTGCAGGGTGGGTGAAAGGCGCAATGCAGGATATGATTGTGGAAGGGGCGTGCAGGGTCGTCGATCACAATTGTGTGTGTATCTGTTGCCGCAAGTTCTTTTATATATTTCGGGCAGTGACAAACCTCTCTCGAGTACCGCCTCCAGATAGAGTGCCTGTGCACTCACCGCGCCAGTCCCCTTTTTCGGATCAGTTACATGGCCAATTGAGTCCTTGATGTTCTTCACGTCCCTCCTCAAGTCCATTAAAATTCTTCCAACCATCTCCATCTTGAGAATCGATCTATTAATAGAAGGCGGTTTGGTATAATACAGAGAAAGTCGAGAAGCTCAATTGCTTCAAAGCGACAGAAACCACACCCGAGAAATGGACCGAAGCCCCTCAGCAGAAGTGCACACATCCCTGGTTTCACGTAGACAAAGAAGCCTTCGATCACACACTGTTGCACTTCTACCATGCATGTAGATAGATCGATCCGTATGTATATGCATGTGTACGTATATATATACATACGTGTATGGCAATTAAAATTAAGCTTACTAGGCTGTTCGCTCGCACTTAAATGCGCGCGCAATGGTAAGTGTGGCAGCGCGCAACCGGCCTGGGAAATTGTTGTGGCTGGGAAGGCAGCTTTAGGCAGCTTAGAGAGTTTAAGCTTATTGTTTGGTCAGAGACAGCTTATCCCGGGACCGTAATTCAAATGGATCCATGTCATAGTGTGTCGGCCGTTTGAATGGTTTTAAAGTGCAAGGTAAGAAGTACATGTGTCGTGATGAGATGTGTTATTGCATGTACTATGCATATATGATATGGAGTAATATGCATGAATACATAGTACAAGGCGGACGTCAGATAACTGGCACACAGGTCTAGGGCTCCGGCCCCGAACACAATGTAATCCTGTAATCCTTATTATAGTTTATATAGCTACGAAGGAGTGTTTATTTAATTGCTAGTGCTAGAGGCATTGCTGCAGGACAGGCACTAAAGGATGTTGACGGCGCTAGTGACGGTGGTTGCGAATAGATGGAAAGCCTGAAGTGGGACGTTAATGGTTATTAATGGTTAACCATCTAGAGGGGGGGTTATAGTTAGTCGTAGTTAGTTTAGTTTCATTTATATTCTCTACACTTATTAATTATTCAATTTTTTTTTTTGAAACTGGTCAATAATTTTTAAAAGTTGAAGTGTTGTACAATTAGGCACGTAGCAGTATGTATCAAGAGTTCTAACAATAGTTTTCGGCTTTTAGCCGCAGTTTTTAAATTATCAAGTCGATCAGTACTGCAACTTTCTTTTTAAAAATTTTTATATGTTATCATTTTTATTCACACATCAACAAATCTTCACAATCGGCTGTCTCTTCTAGAAGAGCAATCAGCCTCTCTTCTTCACCTTCGTCGAGATGGCTGTCCGAATCCTCCTCATTCTTTCTCGCAGGATCCCCAGAAAGATTTTCAGGACCTTTGACCCCCCCCCTTTCAGTTATCATTTTCTGACCGGATCGCCGTCTCTGCGTGTCAGACGGCTGCTCGTCTGCCCCATTTGCCTCTCGGCCACACGATTTTTCACGATCTTTCAGCCCGGCCTCTTCGGGTCTGCCCTGGCTGACTTCACTCAAGGCGTCAGATGAGAGACCCGAGCCCTGAGCTTTTCTCTGAACAACTCGTGAGCGGGATCTGTATTTCGTCAGACGGAGAGTTCGGGCTCTCTCCTGAAGTTTCGTAACACTCCGCGTCTCGGGAGGTGCCACCATTAATGCCAGATACAAAAGGGGACGAAGGTTTTCGTCCTTCGCTTTTTTCCTTCCCCCCCTTACCGGTCTCTCCTGTCTTGAAGACGAAACGTTTCGTCCTCCTTCCACGTCCTTCTTCTTTTTCCCCGATACTTGCGAGGTTAAAGAGCCGGCAATACCGCCGGAACAACAGCTTGCTGCCGCCGAATTTGCACCCATTTCTTTCTCTTCAACACCCGCTGTCTCTCCTTCTCCTGCCAGCCTGCAAAGACGCGCGCGCGCACACACACATACAGAGAGAGAGAGAGGGGGGGGGGGGGGGGGAGCGGGGAAGAGGGGGGAGACGGAGAAAGACCGGGGGAGAACGGGGCAGAAGCTTTTTTTCCTGCGGTCTCTTGCGGAGAAAATCACGCCCTGCTTGCTTCTCTTCATCAATCGCACAGGCGGGCGACAAGCGGACCATGAAAGAAACGCAACAAAAAAGAACAACCGGCTTTTGCACGTGGGTGGACGAATGCCAGGGCACCTGAATGAGTGGTTTCGTTTTTGTGTCACCACATCCTTCTGGAGCAGGTGAAAAAAGCAGGTCTCTGCATGACGTGTTGGGATGGGAAGGAAAACACTACAACAAAAAGTAAAAGAAAGAAAGAAAGTCGGGCCGAGGCGCCAGAAGCACATTCGTTCATCGTCGCACGCACGCAACTGCGCACAAGCTCACACTCACAAACAAGTTCGCACTCTCACACTGTCTCTCTCTCTCACACACAGACACAGACACAGACACACACACACACACACAGAGAGAGAGAGAGAGAGAGAGAGAGAGAGAAGACATTTGACGACCCTGCCCCCCGCCCCCCGCGCTCATTCTGAATGGTTCACACGCAAATCCGCAACACCAAAATAACTCTCCCCTACTACATCCACGGAGCAAGCAAACGGACCCAAGGATTCCCATGTAGAGCTCCAGAAGTGTCTGCCGTCTCCGACTCACACCAGAAGACGAACCCCTCCCGACCACTGCGGCGGCGTTGTCTGCCCATTCAAGCGCACGACGCGCCATTGCGTTGATCTGCTCGGGGGTCTGCACAGGCAGGCAGACGGCCCCGTGGACAGGGAGACAGTTCAGAGCACAATGAAAAATGTTGGATGATCTGCGGACGGGACCTGCCTCAGCCGGGCTCGTTCATTTTTTGAGAAAGAGAAAAACAGAACCACCCACGCAAAAAAAGACAAAATTGTACACATGCAGACGTGCAGGAATGCGTCGAATAAGCATGGGCGTTCCCCTCCCGCAAGAGGTGAGTGAGAGTATAGGGTGTCTGTCTGCAAACCGATGAGACTCCGGAAAAAGAGAAACTTGTGCAATTATGAGATGAAGAAAACGAGACGGACGGAGAGGCCTGCAGTTCTACCAGCGGGAAGGCGGAGGGAAAGAAAAAATATGACAGACAGGCTGACCACCGTTGATGAACTTCCCCCTGCTCCAACTCTCGGAGAGTACTGCACGCACGTGCGCGCGCGCACACACACACACACACACACATACACACACACACACACACACACACACACACAGAGAGAGAGAGAGAGAGAGAGAGAGAGAGATGAAATTATACACAGAGAAGGAGAGATGCAACACCAAAGGGAACGGACAGATTAAATGACGCCCCCTCGAACTGTAGCCGGAGGAGAAAACAATTAATTAAGTCTCCACAGGCCCCTCTCCCCTCTTCCCTTTCCTCCCATACCGATCTTCAATTAAAATCCCAAGAATTCTTCAGCCGGCAAGAAAAAAACAGCTAGATGCCTTTTTGCCACAAAGTCAGTGAAGAGACAGTGACCAAGGTCGGCCAATTCAACACACGTGTTGTACATCACAATCTAAGCAGAAGAAAAGCAAAAACCCACCCACCCACCCACCTTGATCAACTCCAATGCCTCCAAAAGCATCGCATAGTACAAGCACGCCCCGCTGACCAACTTCCCTGCCTGCCCTCTTGTCTGAGATGCCAGAGTGGTTGTATTAACACAACCCATGTCTCCCCTGTCTTCTTCTCCTCCCTCCTCCTCCCCCCTTTCATCTCTCTCTGCTGCCTCTCTTTCTCTTTCTCTGTCGGGTTCTGACCGTCCTCTCCCTTCTTCCCCCGACAAGCAATGGTCCAACGGGGTCTCTGCAAAGGCAACGTACAAATCCAGAAGGCGCGTTCCAAGTGACGCAACCGTCTCTGCAACCGACAACGTCGAGGCGGTCCCCTCCATATTCCCAAGCTGCTGCTGCTGCTGTCGCGTGTCCACCCTCCTCCCAACTTCCCCTCTCGAGACCCCTTCCCTCGTAGTCCTCACATGCTCCCACAGCTTTGTCGAGTCTTCCTGAAATCGTCCTCGCATCACTTCATACTCTGTCAACGGACGAAGCCTCACGACTGCAGACGCCAACGCATCTGCACTGGAGAAGAGGACACGCACAAACTTTTCTACACCAGCGGCATCCTGTAGTGTCCAGTCCTCCAAGGGATTATACTCCCTTGCTGCTTTGTCTCTCTCTTTTCTTTTCCGCTTCCGCCCCCCCCCTTCGCTCTCCTGGCTCCACTCACCCCCAGATGAATCTCCATTAGCCTCTCCGTGATCCCTTTTGTCTCCTTCGGGCCGCGGACTCGAGAGCTGAGTTGAGAGTTCCCCGGGGGGAAGAGCGACCGCGACCGAAGAGGAGACGGCTAAAGACGTGGACATCATCCGGTTTTCCGGATCTGCATCAACAAGACGCTTTTCCTCCGCATCGTCCGCTTTCGAGACTCCACGGCAGTCCTCGCCCTTTCCCTCTCTCTTGTTTTCAGGGGGCGCTTCGAGGATCTTTCTTCTCTTTCGTTTCGCGTCTCCGCCGGCCTCGCTGCCAGCTTTCTTCACACTAGCCTCCTCGCTGGCAAGGGTGCAGGGAAAGATTTGATCCGAAGGGGGTGGAGCAACAGCAGCACACGATGACGAAGAGGAAGAGGAGGAGGCAGAAGAGGAGGCAGAAGAGGACTCGAGCACGTCCTCTTTCCTCCTCCCTCCCTGCCGCTGTCCGTCTTCTTCTTCGTCACTCGTCTGCGTGCCGTCTCCTTTTTGGGGACGGAGGGCAGTTTGGATCTCCGCCTCCGTCCGAAGCTCCCTTTCTCTTCTGGCGGAGACTTCTGCGAATGCACGGGTTTCTCCAATTTTGGTCGAGTACAGACCGCACTGTAGCTGCATGCACCCACCAGCACCGATTTGATTTATTCAGTTGCAGGAATGGAGGGAACGAGGAAGCCGCGATAGGGCAGACAGCACGGATTCGCGCGATTCCATTCCCATTTTTCTGTTCCTTCCAGTGATTCTAGAAGGAGAAACTGAAGGGGAAAAAGCCAGGCGCATAAAAGAGGCTCTAAGCTAGTGGAGGAAGAAAGACCGATCGACGAGATATGCTCCGAAGAATGCGTGGACAAAGAGCCGCAGGCCCATTCATTGAACCGCTTGTTCAAAAATACATTGAAAGAAACTGCTATGGAAACACATCAAATTCAGTTGTCATTCCATTGAAAAAACCACTCCGACATTTTAGGATCCCCAGGAACACTCACGACCACAAACACAAACCAGAGAAGACAAGCCACGACACACAGAGAGGGGAAGAGGAAGAGAAAGAGAGGCGGGGTGGGTTGGGGTGAGAGAAAAAGAGAAAGAGAGAGCAACAAAGAGAGAGAGAGAAAGAGAGGAGAACGCGCAGACGGAAGAAGTGGGTTGGTGCTGGTTCAACAGAAAAAAAAGAGAGAAAAGGCATCAACAAACAAAAGGAAGACAAGTCTGACCGACCGACCAGAAACTCTCCGAACAGACGCGTGGATCCTTTCCGGAACCGCATCAGCAGGTACAGAGCGGCGACAGTCTGGAGAAAGAGTCCGTGACCTCTTTTTCTGTGGTCTTTCTTTCCCGTCTCCTTCCACCGTGAGCGAAGAAATTGTATCACTGCCGCGGCCTCACTTGGGTGCTTCACCTGACGGCAGAAGGTTGTCACCGATGTCTCGAAATTCTTCTGCAAGAGACAAGGGGGGGGAAGAATAAGGAGAACGAGCTGAGAGCGATGGAATTAGCAATTCGCAATTCAGACAAAAAGACGCATCTATCTACCTCTTTCAGTCTCCACCTATCCTCTGGGGTCTTCACCCCCAGGCGCTTGCTCAGCTTCGCATCCAAACGATTTGTGTGGCTGAAGTAGGCATACGATCCACTGAAGAGGAATTGACCGCGGTGCGGTTCACCACTGTCTTGCACCAGATTCAATTCTTGTGGGTCTCTGACAAGTCCGCAGACTGGACACACGATCTCGTCCTCCAAAGAAGCACCGCCAAGGTGCCACTCGACATTGGTACACTCCATACCCCCTCTCTCTAGCTAACTTAGGGCACTCCTAAGCGAAGGCAGAAGCAGATTGAAGACCTCTGGGGGAGATCCAAAGAGTCTGGAATAGAGGAGACGGAACAAATCTTCAACTTGCACCACTAACACGCCCTTACATTGATCCACCGTGCGACAAGTAAAGGAATCCTGGTTTCGTTTCAGACTGTCCTCTTAACGGATTGTAGGCACGTATATATGGGCCTGTGGCAGCGAAGTTTTGACTCACTGAGACTCTCTCTGCATGCCAGAATTTAAAGATCGAGAAGACATTTTTGAGTCTGAGAGAAAATCCCGGAAATTTAAGATGACAGCCATAGTGCATGCATGCCCATATGAGGTCGGACCCCGGCCCAACACTGCAGGACCCGAATAGTCCGAAAGCCATGCCACGCGTTCAGTATCGTTCGCGTATGTGTGAAATCTCTGCAGCCATCTCCCTTTCGCTCAACTAGGTCTGCAATGGTCTGCATGCAGTGGTTCGAGGTTCCGCAGGTAGCACGCAGAAGGAGAAGGTGTGGCTATATGTCATACATGGGAGAACCGAGTGCATGTGAAAATTTGTGATTTGTTTTTGGCAATGTGGTTGACATGGACTGAGCAGACTGAGCATCGACCCAGGCACTCACCATCCAGGTATGGTCCTTTCTGCGAAGGGGATTGAGTTTGAAAGCATGGACGCTCATCTCTCGGTTCGTAAGACTTTTCTTCACTTCTGTTTGAGGTCTGACAGAGAGGTCTACTTGCGGGCGGCAAGGCGCTCGTACTCTTCGCACTCTCCCTCTTCTCCTGCCAAAGCTGCGGCTGGCGTTGCACAGATTGAGGAGCCGAGCGATTTCGAGGAAGGTCCCGCGGGAGGAGCAGGGAAGCTGAGGCGCCTTCAGAGCTCACCTTGTCTCCCTGTCTCTTTGAAATTCTCCTGCACGGGCGCCTTGGTGTCCCCCTCAGACGACGGAGAAAAGGGTCGGAACGGCTCGTTCTTGAGTGACCTCCCGACCATTGGGTCTCTCTGGCACTCTCCGGGAAATTGCGGGGGGCAGAAATGCTTCTGGGCCCGCACTAAGAGGGGCTGCAAACGCGGATGGTCAGTCAATGATGCTTCAATGCGAGGTCTAAGGCAGCACTGTGTGGTGTCGTCCCTTTGTCTCTGACGTATTAGGTGGATCGAGCTGACTGGTAGTTGACCGCTGGAGATCTGAGTCTTCCGAAGCTGCACACAGGCATGTATCAAAGCGCAGAGTTTTCTTTCTTACCGCAAGAACAGTGGAGAAGGGCATGGGTCCCATCGATTCGATTGATGTTTTGCGTGAGCTGGTAGGTTTTTTCTGCGCGCTTGGTTTTTTGCTTTTACCATCCGAAGACTCCTTTGTGCTCCTCAGACGCTTCACTTTTTATATTCCGCCTGTCCTCACCTGTCCTTCTCCTCCGCCCCCCCCCCTATCCAACCCCCTTCCACCTCTGTGTGTGTGTGTGTGTGTGTCTATCCCTATGTGTATGTGTATATATGTGTGTGTGACTGCGTATGCGTATGTGTGTGTGTGTGTGTGTGTGTGTGTATCCCTATGTGTATGTGTATATATGTGTGTGTGACTGCGTATGCGTATGTGTGTGTGTGCGCGCGTGTGTCTAGGTAACCAAAAGCAAAAAGGTGTGTGTGTACGCGCGCGCGCGCGTGTATGAGTGTCTGTATGTGTGTGGGTATGTGAGTGCGGGTATGTGTCTGTGTGTGTGTGTGTGTGTGTGTGTGTGTGTGTGTGTGTGTGTGTGTGTGTGTGTGTGTCGACGCGCACAAATGTGTTGTCGGCTTGCATGTCTACATGGTGGCTTGGGTGCATGCAGGCTGTGCAACTGTTGCCACTTCTGTGTATCCAAACCCTCGACAGCACCCTCAAAACACAGACAAGCCTCGGGAAAGAAGGGTGCCCAAGAGAGGAAGGAGAAGGAAAAGAAAGATTCTTCTGACTTTGGTTCGGTGAAGTATCAGCAGGACTGGCAGTTCCCCGTCGAACATCGTGAGGAGACTGAGGGGGTACTCGAAAAAACGCTGTCTTTTGTTTTCGGATACCCTGAGGGCATTGCAGAGAACATGCAGGGGGACCGAGGAGACAACGTTACTTTAGCAGGGAATCCACCGAGGCTTCCTCTGTGTACAAAGTCTGCCTCGTCCCCCTCATATCATCACGCAAATCATGCAGCTTGGGAAGTCTCTCGAGAGACTGACGATCTCACGTGCCATACTCATGAAGGTGCAGAGAGCAGCAGCATGGGTGTGTTTGCTGGCAATTCGGGGATCATACAGGGGAGAGATTGTAGTTGGAGGTCTGCTCGCCCCCCGGTGCCACAGAACTCCCACGCTGAGGCCATCCGAGCAATCACACACCCGAACCCGCCCCCGCACGTCGAAGGTGCATGCCTCTTTCCCAGCCCCCACTACTCCGCTCTCCCCTTTCAAAACCATCTGCCTCCTCAGTTGTCTCCTCCCCCGCGTCACCCGCCACAACGATTTCTGTCCGCAGGAGAAAAACGGAGGTTGGTTACAGCGGGAGAGGGAGAAAGTGGAGAGCAACATCGAAGCACAAGTGTCGGTTCAGCACGAGTGTTTCGAGGCTCCCACGAGAGACTCGACGCCAAGGAGCACAGAGCGAGTGCTACAGATTGGTTGAGCTCTGAAACAGATAGAGCAGGGAGAGACGAAAAAGGGGGGCCCTCGACGTCCTCCACGGCCACTCCAAGTACAGATGCCCCCGATGAGATGCGGCTGCAGCTGCACGGAGGAATACGTGAGTGTCTGACAGAGATCAGGGTCGGTACAGGGACCGAAACGGCTCCAGAAACGATGGAAGAGGGGGAAGGATTCCGATTGTTTCCTCCTTCCTCTCAGTATTCCTGTTGCTTCCCTCCGATCCCCCTGTCTTCTTCTGAGTGGAGACCCCCTTTTCCTGCCTGGTTCAATCATCCCCTTCTGTTCCAACAGCAGCAGCAGCCGGAAACGTTCCCTCTGCTCCCTACACCCCCCCCATGGCACCACCGCCATTCTTTGGCGTCGCCTGAAGCAAAACCCGCACCTTCACTTGTGCCAGTGTTGGTCTCAGGAGGCCTCCAGGAGGCTTCAGCGGCAGCGGCAGCTTCATCGTCGACGAATGCAGTGGCTCCCCCACGCCGTCTCTCGTCCCCCTCGTATGGCCGGCGTGGTGGGCGGTGGGGGGCGGTGGGGAGGGGGTCTTCCCGTTTCCTGATACACGATCATCACGCCCAGCAGCAGCCAGTGACTGTCTCAGTCGATGGTTCTGCTTCTGGTCCCCTTCCTCTTTCTCTTTCGAGTGCACCGAAAGTGACGGCGGCAACAGAACGAACGACTCGTCTTGAGAAAATGAAACGCCTCCTGTTGAGCAACCCTGGAGGTCTTTTGATCAAACACCGATTCATGTGAGTACCCTGTTTGACTTCTTCTTCCGTCATGTTTCTGGATTTTTTTCTGTTACAAGGTCTGCGTGTCACACAGCAAGCAAGGTTCTGTCTGCATGACCATGTCGATGCGAGAGGAGAGAAGAGCAAGCAAACAGAAGCAACAGAACAGAACTGTATCAGAAGGGGAAAAGAACAAAATCGGGACTACCGAAATCGCCGAGAGTTGAGATCGCAACTTTGACGAAACAAAGGGGTGTGTGTGTTGACGTCAAAAGTTTCTTTCAATCCTAGAGGACAGCAAGGGGCTTGAAGGGCACGGAAATGAAACGAACGGGTGAGAGAGAGACTCGTAGAGAGGAAGGGAGTGCACTCGGCAGATAGCCGAATGAAAGAAACTGCAGAGGTGCGCTCCTGAATTTCCATCTCATTAGTTGTTCTTCCTTTTATTTGTTCGTTCCTTGGTCCTTGCTTTTTCTCCTTTATTTTTGGTCTCTGTCTCTTTTCCATTTGTCTAGCTGTCTCTCTGCCTTGTCGGTGCATGTTTCTTCCTTGTCTTGCGAGAGTCTGACTGTCTGTCATCTTGTCTGACCACGCACTGAAGGGGTGGTAAGGTTTTTTTATTCTTCCTTCCACTGACGATGTTCCTGTCTTCTTCTATGAAACGGCCTCTCGTTTTCATTTCGGCTTCCCTTCTGTATTCTCGTGCACTCCCAGGTGAAGTATTTGGGGTGAAGTAGCGAGTCTCAGAGGGGGGGCAGTCGAGGGCTCTTTCGTAGGGGGTAGGGGGTGGGGAGCAGAGGATCGGCCGGTTGCATTGCATGAATTAAAAGGAAAAGAACGATAGATCCATGGTCAGCTGCATGGGGGAATGAAGAGTGACTCTCTGACTGATTGACTGATCGCTCAATCGAACAATGTCTCTCGCGCACTCCTTCAATTCCCCTCTCTATTCCTCCTTCCTGGTTCATATGTCTGCACCCCTGTCTGTTTCCCCACAGTCTGAATCTCTGATGGAATGAATAAATATAGATTTACCTCTCGTTCCATGAGTAAACTACCATGCAGTTTACCGCCACATTCGCATGAGCGTCTGCATGCGCAAGATGCCGTGGCATGGCATGTGATGTCTACCCGGCTCGCTTTTGTGTGTGCCTGGCTTGTCCCATGCATCATTTTCCTCTCTCTTCCTGAGGTCAAAGTTCGGGAGTGAGGAAGGAAGGGAGTTTTTCTCCGGCCTTCCTGTCCTTCCTCCTGCCCTGTAGTACCTCTCTTCTCTTCCAATGCAGATTTCAGATAGTCGCGCTTGATGACCTTTTTCCTTGTTCTTGAGATTGTTTTTGACGGATTGTTTCTGGTTCTTGACGAATTGCGTCCGCTATTTTTGCTGCTGTTTCTTAAAGACCGTTGAAAGTCCATGAACTCCATAAGAAGACTCTTGGGAAGTTCACTGGGAAGTTCACACACACACACACACACACACACACACAGTGAGAGAGAGAGAGAGAGAGAGAGAGAGAGAGAAGGGGACCCGGAGGAGGGAGGGGGGGGAAGCAAAAGAGGTTGTCGAGGAAAGTCAATCCGGTCCCTCCGGAAGCCAACAAACATACTTGTCGCCACCCAAGGGGTGCAGACAAAAGAAAGAAAGAAAGAAAGAAAGAAAAAGTCATGCATGCGGTCGCCGGCGGTCGCAGTCACTCCCGCAGCACAGCGGGGACGCGGCATGTCCGTCCGACAGTCAAGACGGAGTCCCCCACGCAGAGGGGTCGAGTCGAATCGAGACGGTAAGTAAGGGTGCATGCATGTGTGGCATTCATTCATTGCCAAGCAATCATTGACAAACGGGGATACCTAAGAGGAAGCCAATCGATTACAAGTTGTTGAGTCTAGGGGACAGTGGTGCGTGTGTGTGTGTGTGTGTGTGTGTGTGCGTGTGTGCGTGCGTCAATCTCTGGATCAATCGATCTGACTGACTGATTGATCGACTGATTGATTGATTGAGTCATTGAGTCAATGAGTGAGGCAACCAACGATCGAAGGAACAAATGATCACATGGGTCGACCGACTACTGAGGCAATTGAGGAGAAGAATGCATGCATCAAGTAGAGATAGAGATCGACACGCCGTCAAATTCATTGGCCAAAAGAGGAAGTAGTTGAATGAATGTGAAGGGGGAAGTGGGTCAAAAACTAAAGAGCGGGCGTGGCTGTATGAATGGAGAAATGGACGTAGCAATGAATGCACATTCGAATGAACGAAGGAATGAATGAATGGACGAAGAATGAATGAATCAATGAATGATTGAATGAATAAATGAATGAATGAATGAACAAAAGAGGCGTTGACTCAGCTCGTTTGATGAATTTACTGTCACTGAAAGGGGAAGTACCTGAATGGATGGATGGATGGATGGAAGAGGCGTTGACTCGCCGCCTGGTGAAACAAAAAGGGGTTTTGAGAATGAATGAATGAATGAATGAATGAATAAATGAATGCATGAATGAATGAATAGGGGGAAGTGATTGAATGAGTGGGCATCGGTTTGATGGATGGAGGGATGGAGGGAGGGATTGGTCGGACGGTACGCGTGCGTTGGTAACCGTGTGTGTCCTTTTTGCTTCGTCTTTCTTTGTCTGCTGCATCATCCGGCCATCGTTCCTCTTTCGCTCTGCGTTGTTCGATTGTTGCGCTTCGCCGAACAGGGCGGGTGGATTGAAATTCCAATAGCGTCTGTTAATTGCGTTCTCAATAACAGACAGAATGAACAAATAGGGGGGGGCGGGGCGGGGGGGCGGAGTTGCACTGCATGGGCGTTTTAATTTCGTGACAGGGCGCCTCGATCATGCAATTCTTCTGCAGGTCGTGGCGCATCCATGCAGTCCAGAGAGGACGGGTGAGTATGAACGGACGAATCTGCGTCTCTCTTTTTTCTTTTTCCACGTACACGTGGCGTCTCCTCGCCACACGCAGAATTGATTTTGATATCACCATCTCCGTCTGTTTGCATGGCTTCAGTATGCGTCTCCGTTCAAGGGACGTAAATACGATGAAGAGCTTCCTGCAGGAACCCGAGAAGGTCCTGAGAAGCTCCATGCAGATTCAGACGATTGACAGATAAGCAAAGCAGGCAGTTGAACACCGAAGAAGAGAAGCAACTGTCTGCCAGTAAAGAAACTCAATTAGGAGTGATAGGGAGAAAAAAGAAAAGAAGGGAAAATGAGGTGGAAAGGGAAAATAATCAAGGTCCCTCTCTGTTCCTCTCATGGTGAAAAGGAGTCTTTCCCTCCTCGATCACCATGCATCCTTCTTGGTACCCTCATATCTGCGTGTTCATGCCCTTCAAGGTTGTTGAACGCCTTTGTTGCATATTGTTATTCTTCGTAATTTCGTTTGCTTGTGTCTTCACTGCCCTGATTAATTTCATTTTCAAGGCCTAGGCCTGGATTCTATACTATATATATATATATATATATATATATATATACATATATATGAATACATATATACATATATATGAATATATGTACACATACATACATATATTTCTATATATATTTTTTGAACGGGAATATAATATTTAAATATGCTTTGTCCCTCTTGTCTGGCCACCTTATGGCGTCCAGACAGAAGGTAAAGCGATGACAAGAACCCTAGGGAAAGTTAAGAGGAGGAACGTGAGCAACACTAACTCAAGTAACACCTTACAGGTTCACGTAAACCAGGTCTCAATCCTATTTTAACTCTAAGAGGTCCTATCAAGCTTTGTCTTCAGACTTCCGACTCTATAGATTCAATATAATTCACTGACTTTGGCTGATTTCAACTCAAACCTGCTGTAGGATGTTGCTCAGACACTAAGTTGCTAAAGAGGCCAAACGTAGGCTTACATGCATGAGCAGAGCCTCGAGTGCGACACATACAGGCAGACTGCGTATACGTGCGGCGGCGAACTCCGAGCATGGCGTCGGCATGTGGGCTCATTCAGATACAGCGTATGCGAGGGTCCAGAGGGTGGTGCCACGTGTACAAGGTAGGACTCTACAGATCCCCCCCGCTGGCGTCACCATAATGCTTTGTCCCTCCTGTCCGGCCATCTTATGGCGTCCAGACAGAAGGTAAAGCGAGGACAAGAACCCTAGGGAAGGTTAAGAGGAGGAACGTGAGCAACACTAACTCAAGTAACACCTTACAGGTTCACGTAAACCAGGTCTCAATCCTATTTTAACTCTAAGAGGTCCTATCAAGCTTTGTCTTCAGACTTCCGACTCTATAGATTCAATATAATTCACTGACTTTGGCTGATTTCAACTCAAACCTGCTGTAGGATGTTGCTCAGACACTAAGTTGCTAAAGAGGCCAAACATAGGCTTGCATGTATGAGCAGAGCCTCGAGTATGACACATACAGGCAGACTGCGTATACGTGCGGCGGCGGAGCATGGCGTCGGCATGTGGGCTCATTCAGATACAACGCATGCGAGGGTCCAGAGGGCGGTGCCATAGGGTAGGTTTCCACAACTACCCATGTTATTTCATATATATATAAATCGAAATATAATTCAGGCCTAATTCAAGGCAAAACCACTGGTAGTCGCTTCTTTGTCGTCTCGGACTCTCACACATAGCGCTGCTGAAAATAGGTGTTTGAAGGGCCATGTAAAATTAAATTTATTTGAGTGTCAGTGGCATGCATTGCCACGCAAACGGGCTCTAGGAAGAGAGAGGGGGTCTTTCAAATTGTATGCCAGTCAAACAAAAATGACTGTTCTTCTTCACTATTAAAACACTACACAGTATGGTTAGGAGTAACGAAAGTAGGACGGTTACTATAGGCCTGCCCGGTTACCAATTTTGTGGTTATGATAATACTGTTCCAATGGTAGTGATAGTAGCTAAAAACATATAGATTTGGCCACATTCTGAGTCAAAATTAACATGGTATAAAACAATTTTAGACTAGTAAAAATCATATTTTTGGCATTCATTAAAAGTTTATTCTAATAAAATTCAATGTTCATCATTTTATGACTGAACTCTAACTAGTATATCTAAGTATATCACTATGTATAGCATATATTATTTGAGTATGATCATTTCAGGGTTTTAAACTGCTAATGAGTTAAGTCGTCAGACTTTAAAATATATATAAGTCTAACAACTGTTTTTACCAGAGCTTTCCCTTGCACTACCATAGTAGTGGTACTAGTAATACCCGCCTTTAAGTCTACCGGTTACCACCTGATGGTTACCAAACTGATGGTAACTTGCTACTGGCTAAAAGGGGCCGGTAGTAACTTCTAACCGTACTGTATATAAAACACATTAAGCCAAAAAAATTAGGTTTTTAAATTTTTTAGGGGGGTTACGTGCCGCTGTGGTAGAAGGTAGGGGGGGG
>JAHBMJ010002473.1:0-18703 GCA_018398765.1 Chromera velia | reverse complement strand
TCCCCCCCCCCCCCCCCCCCCCCCCCCCCCCCCCCCCCCCCCCCCCTTTCTCTCTCTCTCTCCCTCTCTCCCTCTTTTCTCTCCTCGTGCCTTTTTCTATGAGTTCTTCATTCACTCTTTCTGTCACGTGCTCTCTCTTTCTCTTTCTCTCTCTCTCTCTCTCTGTGTGTGTATGTGTGTGTATCCGTGACCGTACGTGTCCGTGTGTATCTGTGTCTGTGTCGATTTACGCCGCTGTCCACAAGCTGACGCAAGCATGTTTGGTTATGTGTATACATCATTGTCTGTTTGACTTCTTTCTCCTCTCCTTCCCTCCCCTTCTCTCCCTATATCTCTCTCTATCTGTCCCTCCGTCTCTGCTCTGACATCGACTCGGAGTCCTCTCGGCACCTCCCTTTCCGCCTCCTCCCAGTATTTCCCCTTCCTCCCTGTTTCATCTTCGCTTTCTCTTTTGTTTTTCTCCATTTATCTCTCCTTTAAATTATCTCAATCCTGTGTACGTTTACTCCGTTTTTCCTTCTCTCAATCCTGTCATGCAGACTCTCGACTGCGACTTCCTCTTTGGACTCGCTTCTCTCCTCCCTATAGTGACTATCCTCTCCTCTTTCTGTATCCCCAAAGCTCCCTAGCCAAGCTCTTTTTACCTGCTCTCCTCCCCCCTTCTTTTTTTCTTCTCTCTCGGAGTCTTTTTTCTGTCTCTTTCTTCTCTTTTTGACTTCTCACTGGAGGAAATCCTCCGCTGAAATCATGCACCTTTCTTTTCTCTTTGTTGCCATTTGAATTATTCTTTCCTTTCCAATCGCTATACCATTGGTTTAAACCGCATGAATCTTGTATGATGGTATGTATGCAGCTGCATTCCTTCCTGATTTGAAAGTTGCAGACGATAAGCAACGACCTGCGCCAATGGGATTCGCTTTAGATGCAACCCCCAGCCTGGGGTGTCATTTTTGCTTGAAATTCACGTGTTTCCATGTACATGCATATAAATAACAGCTAAACTGTGCCGAAACATTTAACTTTGAAAGTTTAACACCTGTGTCAGCTGCTGGGTTCGACGCGCGCGCGCTATAGAGCTGGGTGTGCGCAAGCTGTTTTGAAGTTAGATCCCAGGCCGGCTTCTTTTTAAAAAATTTAGTGACATGCATTTATAAAAAATAATTTAAAAATTTAATTTGTTCAGCATTTAAAGCACGGATCTGAGTCGGATCATAGTGCTGTAGGGCACCACTAATCACTAATCACTAATCATCTGATAAAGCAGTTTTCTAGTTTTTTATTACTAATTAATAGACTATTAAATATTTTGTAAAAAAAATATTTATAATTCACTTTTAAACCACCGTAAACCACTCAGTCCAGATAAACTAGATTTCAAAGGAATTTAAAATTGCATGACAGTGTATTAGTTTCTACAAAATGTGCCACATTGTATATGACTGATATAATCATATTATATTTTTTTTGTAAATAATTAGTTAATGAATAAATAATGTATGATCATTTCTTTCATTCTCAATTATAGGGTATTAGGTGGGAAATTTCAAATTTAGGCTAGAATTTAGGCTTTTTTGAATGAGTTAAGATAAAAGTCCGACTTGAGGGCAAAAGTCCACTTTTAAAGGCACAAACCTCAGGGAGGGGGAGGAGGGTGACAACAGGTCTGTATGCACCTCTGCGCTGGAAGAAGCCCCCCCCCTCTCCCTCGCTGAGGAAGAGGGAGAAGGGGGTTATATCTTCAGTGAAGAAGAAGGGGGAATGGTCCCAGCTGGGACTAGAAGGAGTTCTGAGGCGCAAAAGAGATGGGAGGAGGAAAGAAGGAAGGAGAGGGACGAGTCCCTCGAGCAGAGGGGGGAAGTTTGGCCTGCAGATCAGCCGGTCTCATCTTCTTCCTCCTCCTCCTCTGCCGGGGTGAACGTGGGGGAGTCGGGAAAGGGATTTGAGGGGGAGGTCTAGGTGGGGGATAGAAGGTAGTTTTGGTAGGTAGAGACCTCCCTCCTCCCTCTCTTCTCTCCTTCTCTCAGACAGCCGGTCAGACAGTCAGTCGTGGGAATTTCAAAGGGGTTAGGGCAGGCTTCAGGCAGGCAGACACACAGATAGCAATTGATAGACTTCCCCCCTCACCTCCTTGTTCTCACTCCCCTGCTCTGAAGGATGGATTCCTTTCTTGTGATGAGGTGGAGGCCCTCATGCAGGTGACTATGCATGAGCGACCCTTCACCCTGGTTAAGAGGGGGGGTGAGAAATTAGAGAACGTAAGGAACTTTTCGCCCTCTCTCCCTCCCCGATCTGAGAAGAAAGAGCACTTTTTTTCATACTTTGCTCCTCTTACATCTGATGATGACTGCATCTTATATCTCCGTTCTTCTTGTAGGCAGGAGAGTGCAGGAGAGTGCCACGACCGGAGGGATAAGGGGCAAAGAAGAATGTATGACAGAAGGGAGAGGACCGTCATCGAATCTTCCGATCCACAGAAGCGCTCTTTTTCCCCCCGACCTCCTCCTCCTCCTCCTCCTCCTCCTCCTCCTCCTTCCTCTCTCTCTTCTTCTCGCTTTTCTTCTTCTTCTTCTTCTTCTTCTTCTTCTTCTTCTTCTTCATCTTTTTCTTCTTCTTCTTCTTCTTCTTCTTCTCTTCCTCCTCCTCCTCCTTTTTTTTCTTCTTTTTCTTCTTCTTTTTCTTCTTCTTTTTCTTCTTTTTCTTCTTCTTCTTCTGTTTCGTTCTTCTCTTCCCCCTCCCCCGGCTCTGGTGTGGGTAAAAACAAGGGTGAGAACGGACAGGGAGAGGTGGGGGGGGTGAGACCAGACTATTGGAGGTATCCCTCGTCTTCTTCCTCTTTCTCTTTTTCTCCATTTTCTTCTTCTTCTCCTTCCCTTTCCTCTCCTTCTTCTCATTCAGAGTCATTCTTCTCCTCCCATTCCTCTTGCATCTCCCTCTTCTGTTTTTTCCCTTTCTTTCCCCCCCTCCAGTACTGGTGTGAGGGTATCCGCCTATGACAGGGCTGGGGGAGAGGGATGGGTAACGCCTGTGACACGGCAGCCCGGACCCTCCCCCCACCCGATTCGATTCGATTCTTTCTCAGAACCCTGTAGATGTTGTGCCGGAGGGGAGGGGGGCCTCCAGGTTGGACCTTCCCCTCACCCGATTCGAACCGTCTCGATCGATCGACCGACTGATTCTCTTCCCCCTGTGTTTTCTTCTTCTTCTCATTTTTCATCTTCCTCTCCTCTTCCTATTTGTGAATCGATAAATGTCCCTCCTGTTCGCATTCAAACAGAGGAGGGGTGCGTTGGGGGTATCTGGGAGGGTGGGGGTGTGGGTCGGGCTTTTTTTCGCTCTTCTTCTTCCTCTCCTCTTTTTTCTCGTCTTGATCCGTCTTTCCCTTCCCCACCCTTCCCGTCTTCTTCTTCTTCTACTTCCTCATCATTTCTTCCCTCTCTCCCTTTGCCTCCTCTTCCGCCTCCCACCCCAGAAACACACATGCAAGATACAGTTGAGCCTGAGTGTTGGGAGGCCCAGGTCATTTCCCCATGGGAGGAGCCTTTGCTCACTGCTCCACCATCGTCTCCACGCTCTGCTTCTCCTGCCCCCCCCTCATGCCTTCACTACAGCTCTCCCATAGTTGGGGAAGCTGGGATCAGAGGGGCTCTCGGTGTTCCTGAGACCTCCCCCCGAGACATTCTTGAGAAATGCAGGAGAAATGCTGATAAGAAGATTGCCAGAAGACTCAGAGAGAGGGAAGGACTACGGAGAGGGCTTTGGGGGAGAAGAAAAAAAAACTGCTCCGCATGTGGAGGCGCTCTGAGAGGAAGCAGATGCCCTGACTTCCTCTGCAGCACCGAAGAGGAGGTGCAGGCAGAGGAGGAGGAGTCTTTCCCCTTGCCAGGGGAGGGCAGGGGGCTAATCACTCGTATCATGAATGTGAGGGGGAGGAAGAGAAAGAGGAGGGAATATGAAGTGGTTAAGACTGGGTGGGATAGAACGTTCTGGGTAGGGGCAGCTGCTGTTCCTGCCTTCCTCCGGACATCTTTTTGGGTTGAGAAAAGACGTAAGAGAGACAACCTTCGACCTCCCCCGTCCCCCTCCCCCTCTACCCCCCCTCCTTCCCTTTTCCCTTCCGCTGCCCTCTCTCCCTCTCCTTTTATTTCCCCATCTGCTCTTTTCCTTCCTTCCCTCCCTCCATCTCCCGATTCCATTTCTGATGCTCCCTGTCCCTCGCCCTCTTCTCAGTCAGCATGTAGCATAGCCTCTGGGAAATTGCATGAATCTTTTGTTAATCATAGTGACAAGAAGAAAGGGAGGGGGAGCGGTTTGACCATAAGTGCGCTCAATATGGGACCCTTAGAAACGAAGTTGGGGGGCGGTTCTCTCGAGAGCTGGCTGTCGGGTGTAGATATCGCCATGATTCCCGAGACATGCATGTCTACAGGAAAAGTCTGTACGGCCTTCCACTCGGGGGAGAATTTCTCCTATATGGAATGGAAAAGAAAAAAAATGGGGGTTCACTCTAGAGCTGCCAAACGGGATGTACGAACGGGGAGTATGTGTATCCTTATCAGGAATTCGTTAATTCTTGTTCTCCATCCGACCTGGGAACTAGTGGGGCCCGACCTGGTCAAGCTGACGGTCAGGGAGCAAGAGAAGAAAGGGGGTGGGGGGGGAAAGATAGTCCATGTACCCGAACGCTACACGTCTTCGGTGTGTATCTTCTGCATACCAATTCGGACCATAGAGGTTCCAGAGAACGGGTAAATGAAGAGAGAGAAGAATTGTTGGAGGCGTTATGCGTTGTTCCCCTGTCAGATCTGTGAATAGTGATGGGGGACCTGAATGCACACCTGGCTAGCGAGTGCCCAAAAGGGGTCACGTGGGAAAGGGAAATAGACACTGAAACCGGGATGGGGCATGAAGGGAATAAGAATGCAGACGGACACTCACTGGAATTCACGCGTAAGTCTCTATGTTCAAATCTTGACGAAGCAGGTCGTTGGATCCTTCACTCGCTTTGCGAGAAGTCCAACTTCCTGCCAGCTGCCGGTCTGCACCTAAAGGATGAAAGAAGGGAGGTGGAGGTCAGACTGACCGGGGCATGGACCTTTAAGAGTGGGAAGTCTAAGTCGGTAATTGACATTCCTTTGATTGACCCTCTGCTTCTTTGTTATCTCTCTTCTTACGTGGTCGAGTCACGTCCGGAGGTCACAAAGCAGCATGCGGCTGTCTCTCTTTCTCTTGACTTCTCTTCTCCTCCCTCTTTGTCTATGCATGAATGTATTTCTGACTCATCCCTCTCCCGGCCTCTCTCTCATCTGGGTGAAGTAGGCAGATGTACCCCTGTCTGCGATGATGAGTTGATAGGGGTGGCCCTCTTTCTGAAAGCGTTCACAGAGAGTGGGGGGCTAGACTTATGGGATGAGGGTTTACATCAAGCGCAGGAGTGGGGAGACGCTGTTCTTTTCTTCTTTGATCCCCCAAAACCTCCGCCCAAGCCGCCCCCATCAGATGCCGTGTCTTTCTCTCTGACAGAGCAGTTACGACAGATTTCTGACTCCTGGCAGACATGTCTAGCCAGTGGGAATTCTGAAGGGGTAGGGATGGGAGGTAAAAAGCAAAACATGAAAGAAAGAAAGGACATAAGTCAACGGGAGTCGTCCCGGCCAGACTGGTGGGATGAGGAATGTTCGGCTAAACAAAGGGAGGTGAGAGAGGTTGAGAGAGAATGGAAGGACCTGAGAGGAATATGGGGGGCAGATGAAGGTGACCGGGGAGGTCCCACCCAGAGTGCGAAGCGAAAGTTTGAGTCCCTTCGTAGGACAAGGAAGAGACTGTTTGCCTGTAAAGAAACTGTACACGCTAACAGGTAAGCAGAGAGGTTAGCAAGGGAGGCTGCGACCGATCCCTCGGCGATTTGGAAGTAGAAGAGGGAAACGAGCAGTGCGAGAGGTGGGGGAGACAGACCGACCCCCGCGGTTTTTACCGATTTCTGGGCCTCTGTATTTGAGGGTGAAGGGCTCCCTCCTCCTCCAGTTGCTTCTTCTGCTTTCTCTCTCTCTTCCCCCCCTCCTCCCCCAGCCTTCTCTTATAAAAGGATTATTGGTGCACTCCGATCGATCGATACGAGTAAGGCTGACGGAATTGGGGGCGTTTCCCCCAGGCATCTTGACCTTTGTTTCAGCTCCTCTCCCCTTTCTCGTTTCCTTCTTTTTGTCCTCTTTAATTTATTTCATCGTTATTCCTATTGGCCGTCTCTTTGGAATTTGATCCGTGTAGTTCTGGTTCCGAAAGGCCCCCCCTCTCTTGACTGCTCGGAATGGAGACCTATCCACATTATGTGTTTATTTGCGAAACTGTTTGCCCTCCTGATGGACGAGAGATTGAGAGAACAGACCTCATTAGACAACTGCCAACTGGGGTTCAGGAAAGGGGTTGGGACCAGGGAGGCCATTACGGCGCTGACGGGACTCGTAGCGAGCTCCAAAGCCCGGAAACTCCCCCTTCTGGCTGCGTTCGTTAACTTTTCTAAGGCGTTTAATAAGGTCCCTCGAGGTCTGTTGCTGAGACGGCTTCGGGAGGAGGGTGTATCGGAATGTGATGTTTTGATGGTGCATGCTATGTACTTGTAATGTCTGGGCGAGGATCGATGGTGCAGATAGGGAGATACAGGAAGGGGCGGGGGTGAAACAGGGTGACCTTCTCTCTCCCCTGCTCTTCTTTCTGTTCATTAATAATCTGCACCATCACATCTGCCTCTCGGCTCACCGAGAGGATGAGCTCGGGGGGGAAGAGTTAGAGAAGGATGAAACAGTGTCTGACAAGAGGTCTATAGAAAGCAGAACACGTAACTACCCTTGGGCAGGCAGATTGAGAGGGGTTGGCATTGGGAAGGGGAACAAGAAGACCGAAGTAGCGGTGAAGAGGAAAAGAGGGAAAGTCAGGATCAGTCAGGACGATACAATCTGTGTGGGGCCCAAGCCTCTCGAAAGCCTTGGTTACACTGACGACCTTATTCTGTTTAGTCGTTCTTCGCATGAGCTTCAAGCAAGAATGAATAAATTGGCGGAATATTATTGGACGTGGGGCCTCACGGTCAATTTGAAAAAGACAAAAGTAATGAGGCTCTCCTGCAGCAAGGAGAATATTAGTCAGCTAATCTTCTTTGAAGGGAAGGAAGTCGAGAGAACGGGCCACTATAAATATTTAAGCTGCACCTTTTTTGAAGGCGGATCTCTCCGTTCCTCTGTGAGACATCGCTTGGGGTAGCAGAAAGGGCACTTGGGGGGGTCATTGGGCTCTGTGTTTCTCTTGGTCGTCTCTCCTTGACTTCGAAAATTATGCTCTTTTGGGGCCTGTGGATTCTCGTGGCCCTTTACGGGCTAGAAGCGTTTTCCCTCAGTCAGGCAGACATGAAAGCGTTGGATGATTTGCAACTACGTTTTGTTAGATAGGTTTTTGGCCTTCCCCGCAATTTGTTTCGTGTCCCCTCCCTCTTTATCTTCAGCCTTTGCCTGATACGGGCTATCTTGACTGAAAGAGTGGGGGGTTTTTTACGTAACCTCTCCTTAACATCCCACTGTGTGCCCGCTGACTTTTTAGATCTCTGCAAAGACGGCCTTTATGGCGATTGGTGGAGGTCCATCAAGCTGTTGGTGGGACCTTTCGCTCCTGAACTCTTCTTTGTCGAGGGGGTGCCTTCGGGCCCGGGAGAGAAAGCTGCATTAAAAAGAAAGCTCGCGGTAGAAAGAAGAGGTAGGGAGGCATAAGAATGGTTGGACGACTGGTTTGTAGCTACCTCCCGTTCTTTGTAAAAAGAGGGCCGGCAGGGCAGGGGAGGGCAGGCAGGACGGGGGGGGTTTTTCCCTAACGGAGTGAGGGCTTCGGTCTTCCAAGTTGAACATCCGTCTAGACAGCGCTTGGCCCGTCTTATCATGGGAGGATGGACCGGCTCAAGCGGGTGGCATGTTCCTATGGTTCGACCAGGTCCTCTCCCTAGGAGGCTGCTCTGTTTGGAGGCCAACGTCAGGCCGATTGCTCGTGCACTGTTGGGGGGGGGGGAGTTCCGAACGGGGAGGTAGAGACGGTCTGCGAGCACTGCCCCCTCGATTTGCATGGGCATGGCCATCTGAATGATATTGTCCATAAGTTGACTGAATGTAAAGGGACCAAAGGGGAGAGGGGATGCATAAATAGGCTTTTAGATGAAGTAAAAGACGCTTGCTCTAAGTCGGACTTGATCATGTGGGCACAACAAATGGCTAAGCAGCAGTTAGGATAGGGTGTGAGCGAAAATGAGAAGAAAGTGAAGGAGATCTTCACACTTCTCCTCGAAAAGCACCCTGTTGCAGGTGCATGGGCGATCTCCGATTGCCTTTATAAGTAGCTGTGTGTGTTCCCTCAGTCTGTCCTTCTTTCTCTTTTCCTCCTTTCTTTCTTTCTTTCTTTCTTTCTTTCTTTCTTTCTTTCTTTCTTCCTTTCTTCCTTTCTTCTTTTCTTCCTTTCTTTCTTTCTTTCTTTCTTTCTTTCTTTTCCCTCACTTCCTCTCACTCTTTCCCCGTCGTTGTTCATTCTTGACGACTGTACTTGTTTTTGAGGGGAATATTTCGTTATGTCTGTTCGAGTATGTTTCATCCGATTGATTGATTGATTGATTGATTGATTGATTGATTGATTGAGAAATAAACAAAGGCGGAACGGAATCAATCGGGGGGTGAACGAAAAGCATATGAGGGGGAAACGTGAGATGGACAACCCCATGAGGCCCAGGCTGTGGGGCTCGGATGGTACCCCTCGTGTGAGCGCGGGAGGTGGTAGGAGGTGACGGGCTCGAGCATGCACGGGTACGGGGAGGCGCGTGGGGCGCTCATGCTCATGCGGTTCACAAGCGGGTCTGCGAGCGGGGTGCATACTATGTATGGCGTCTCTGTTCTTCTCCTTTTTTCTCCCCTTTTTGAATTTCTTTATCATGCTTACTATTCACAATTTCACTCCCCTGGAAAACAAGTCGTGCCTCAGGGATGAACCGACCGAACTGACTGAACTGACTGAACTGACCAAACTGCAGGAACTGTACTGAGAGAGAAACCTTTGCTTGTACGTCTTCGGCAGAAAAGATAGGGAATCAAAAGAGATTGGGAGTTCTGATCTTTTTCTCTCTCTGTCTCCTCCCGTTCCGCCTCGGGTGATTTTCTTTAGAGGTCATCTGACAGACCTCTAACTGACACGAAGTGACAGAAGGAATCTCACTGGCCCGTTACCCTTGGGGGACAAAAGGACACAGAAACAGAGGAGTCCATCTCCGTCCTTTCTGTTCCCCCTAAAGTATTTGTTTTTTCCCTTTCCTTCTCGTTTCTTCCTCCGCTTGGGCGTGCCAGTGCTGTTCTGGCGCTTTGATCGGTCATGGGGACCCTCTTCCGGGCGAAATGCAGGCAGTCCTCGATCATCTCAAGGGTGGGATAGAGAGCGTGTTGTAACTCAGCCTGTAAGAGAACTACCAGATGAAGCAAAAGCCTGTTTGCTTAGAGGTGGAGCCCTATCCCTGTCAGGCTCCCATCGATTCAATTTACCCCAGTGGGGCCTAAGTCGAAAGTTTAACTCTATGTATGACGCTCTAGGTTGGCCAGAGTCTATACGGCTCACCGGCTTTAACCCCATACATCATCAACATCATCATCATCATGCATTCTCCCTGCACTCGCCACATATGCACAGTCTAGTACAGAGTCCACTCAGTCGATCGACGTGCAGCATCCTGTCACCTTTTGTTTCTCATGCAGACCCCTGGGCATACCTCTGCCAGAATTAATGCTGTGAAGACAAATGATTCAACAACTTATACTCAAGACCAAATTTAAAGTTACTGTTGAGAGAGATGTTTTAATGAGAATAAATGTTTTGTTTCATTCTTTAAAAAATCATAAAATAATGATAATGAATTAGAATAATATTATAACAATATTATAACAAACTTAAATCGTCTGTAGTAAATCAAATACATGTAACTTAGTAAATCTAGTAGTGAATCTAGTGGAAAGTTCTATTATACATTATTCCATAACATTTTTGTAGTTATATAGCTCTTTTGACCCCAATATTTTTACATCTTTTTCTATATATAGTTTTATTCTTATGTATTCTTATACATATATCTTTAAATTAACCTTAATTTTTTAAATGAATTCATGCAATTATTCTAATTCCTACCAAAATAATCATGTATGCCTGTATGGAGTAACATAGACTGAAGTAGTATCAGATACTAGAGCTAAACGTAGAGTCAGGTACTTCATGATGTGATAACAGAAAAGTATATGAAAGATAATGAAAGAAAAAAAAGTATGAGGGGGCGACAAAGAATAAAAGATACGGCTTTACCCGGGAATCGCCCCATTGGTCAGCGGGGTGAACGCAGCTGGACGGGATGATAGACAATCTGATAGACGAGGAAGCGAACGCATTTCTGAAAAAGATGGCGGCCCGACTCAGAAGATTTCAGAACCTAGAGGTCGTGGCATTGGCCCTCGCGCGCGTAGCAAAAATGCAGCCCGCGCGCCGCGGGCCGGGGAACCCGGGGGGGCGCGCCGCGGCCGCCCGCCGCCGACACTGGCCTGACCGACAGACGACACGCAAAGCTAGGTTCAAGACTCTCATTTCACCTGCACGTGCATGGCAATGCATGGCATCCATTGGCATCCTGATGGCGCATCCTGTGGCCGAACCTCTGTGCACTCGAAACATCTCGAAATTGAGTGTCAGAGACCATGCATATGCATATGTGAGACCTGCACGGATAACCCCGCAAGACTGATCGCTGTGCCGTTTTGCTTCCCTCCGATTGGAACCCAACTGCCTTCCCCAATTCTCTCTATCAAGATGGAGACAGACTCCGACGCCGACTCAAGCATAAGTGATATGAACTTTTCTTGGCTGGCTGACCAGGTGGTCCCCTTTCTTGGGAGGGGGGCGTTCCTGTTCTGTGCCCGTATTTCGAAGGACTTTCGCAATACCTATCTTCATAATGAGAAAGACACTGCAACGAGCCTGCAAGCCGTCGTCGAGGAGACGAACTCGAGGTTCCCCTCTCGCAGGCTTCAAGACGTGATTGAGTGCTTGAAGAGCCTCCCGCGTAGTGCTGGAAAACCCCCGCTCCAGCATTTGCGTTGGAAGGGAAAGGAAGAAGCCTCTCTCATTCCCCCAGCTGCTCTCCTCGTCCTTATCCTTGCCCGGGCTGTCAAAACGCGCAACGCCCTCCCCTTCACCGAGACTCTCGCAAAGTTTTTCGGCCTGCCTCCTGCCTTCCTGCTCCTCGCCCATCTCGATGCTGAGAACGTCAACTCCATTCTGCACGTCGTGCAGACTTTTGTGCATCATGGACTGATGGAGGAAGTCATCGACTTGAGGGGTATGGTCGATTCGATCGGCCTCAGTCTGGACACAGTCCTTCCGCCCAGCGCGAGGGGTGTCCTCCAGCTCTCAGTGTGTGTGTGGGAGGGCAATGTTGATGGCTTCCGTGCCTGCCTGACGGAGTGGGTAAAGGACCTCCGCGAAGAGCACTTGGTTCTGCTCCACGAGCTGATCCATCGTCGAAGGCCTTCCATGAAGAAAACGACGGGAGAGAGCGAGGTGACAAGGAAACTGGGGGAAACGCTGTTGACAGCCTGCGTGACATCCGGCCGAACTGAGGAGGGTGGCGTTTGGCATTGGTTTGTGTATCATTGGCCAGACGTAGAAGCCTCGAGACTCATGTTGCCGTTGTACATCTACAGGCTGTCAAAGCACGTTGCCGAGAAGGTGCGCTCAGGTCGAGCAGCGACAGGTGAAGTCTTAGGGGAGTTGAGACGTTTCGTGATATGGTTTAACGCATTGTGGGATTCTTCTCGTTTCCTCAGTGCAAGTGAGGCAGACGCAGAGAGGCTCTTCGATGCCTTGAAAGTTTTTTTTCACGAGATCGCTCTTTTGATCAGAAACTTTCGTGAAAGGGGCTGGATGTCTAATATCCGCCCATTTTTGGACGAAGTGTTCAGTTTTTTACTGCACACACAGTCACTAGCCCTCTTGCAAGCATTCATTCCGTCTGTTGGAGAAGATTTTTTTTTTCGTCTTCTCGAAATGTCGAAGGAAGATTGGAGAGCCGTGGGAAGTTACCGCAGTAGGGTAGGGTGTTATTGGGGCTGGCAGCATCTTGCAGGATGCAGATTCCTTCGTGCGATGCGACCTGAATGGCGGCTTGTGCTGCCGTCCCGTGACGTGCATATGCGGAGGAATAAGGTTACGTTGAAAGAGTGGGGCGAGGTGGAGTTTTTCATTTTTGAGTGCGGGCTCTCATGGGCAGAGGTCCTTCGGGACGCTGACCTTCAGACCCCCCTCCATGAACAGGCAGCAGCAGCAGGTGCACCCCGGGAACTGCTCCGCTACCCCCGTGAACACCGCGCCAAATTTGTTTCCCTCCCACCCCCCAATCTTTCGTGGAGTGCAGAGACAGTCGGCCACTGCGAAAATTTCGTTTCCCTGAGCGTACAGGGTGTTAGCCACTTCCGGTCTGGCGTGCGTCAATTCGTCAATCAAGGGTCGGGGGGGGGAGTTCCGCAGTGCCCTCCTGCAAGACTCCATGCGTCGTTGAAGTTGAATGACTTTGCACGGTTTAGAACTAAGAAAGGGACCGATTTATTTGAGCAGCAGGTATTGATGGAAGTGTGTAAAGCGCAAGAATCCAGTGCTACCAGTCGCACTCAGCGTATGCGATCATGCTGCAATCCCGCATTGATTGTTCCCGCCCTAGCGCACCCGCTTGCTGTGGGTCGGCATCTCGGGTTCCTCATCACTGTGGGGCTCCTGCACTTGTGTTCCTGTCTGACGATTCCGAGGGATGAGATTGCAGAACTGAAAACGGTGGCGTCGATTTCGCTCCTGGATGTTGCGAATAGGATCCACGAGCAGTCGCGTAATTCCCCTGGATTCATTCCCGGTTTTGAATTGAACCGCGCTAGACAGGCACTGCGAGAGGGTCTCTCAGAGTATCTGGGCGACTACAGATGGCTGTGGGAGTTCATGCCTCCCCCAGAAATTGTCGAAGAAACTCAGAGGAGGTTGAAGCAAAACATAGAAATTTTTCATAAGGGTCTGGTTTGCAATATTTTCAATAGTCGGCAACTTTGAAAGGAGAGTGTTACTTAGAGTGTCACATGCAGGTCTGATTGCCAATGCCAGTGATTTCTGCATTGAATTTGCAAAGGTTCTCGCTAGGGTTTTTGTTTCAGACCATTGGTGTAAATGCCTTGCATGGTAAATCTAATGTCTATAAGCGTAAATACGGTTAAAATACCTTGTTAGATGGTTCCTTGGTATATGTATAATAAAAATACAAACAATTTAAATATCTAGAATGAGAGTAACTTTAAATCTAGACTTGAATGCATTTATCAAAAAATTTTAGAATAGATATTCATTCATTTTTTTTTATGCAGACTGTTAGAGTCTTCGGTCAGAGTAGACCATGTCAGTGATGTCGCCATGCAATGAAATGCGAAAGACTCTTAAAGTTTTGACTGGCGCTGTTGGCGGTTTGATCGAGACTGCCAGGCGTTGATCCTCATTGGCACGCATGCAAGTCTTTATAATACTTCATTAAATTTTAAGACCTACAAAGAGACCAACAGAAAAAAAAATCATCTGTTGCATCGCCCAAAGTACTTCTCAAAAAAAGAAACATTAAAAGATGATTCAAGGATTAGTACCTGGATTACCATTTTTTTATCTTGACCGAAAGCCTTGAGTGGCTTTGTTGCCATCCAGCAGCAGTGAAAACTTTCTCCGAGTCCGCCTTTTTCTGTGGAACTAAACCCCTCTGTCCAGAAATAAAACATCTCCAAAACTGTGCCTCCAGGAAGATACTGTGAGTCTAGATGAACAGGTCGGGAGATCTGAAAGAATTTTGTCACTTTGCAGTCTGATTTTATTTTTGAGACTTCATGTTGCAAAGCGTCAATTTTGAAAATTCCGCGTCTCCACGCCTCAGCTCCTTGTTGATTGTGCATCCTTCTGCCAGTGCGATAGCCAACAGATCTAGAAGAATGCTCGCGTCGTACGCTTTCCAGTGGAAGGCTTGCGCAGACTCTACCACGTTCAGAGTCCTCTACATCTGAACAAAGTTCACCGTCGCCATGCCTTTCTGTGTGTCAAGTCCCAGGAAGTCCATCATATGGAAGATGTTGGCCTTCACGAGGGGGACAAAGAGCAAGTTGAACCTGTTACTTGATAGAAGCCATTCAGAGGCTATGAATTAGCATTGTTATCGAGGTGTTCCTACCAGAGACAACAGCAGAGACAGAGACTAAAAGACAAATTGGATACTCGAATCGTTTACCTGGCTAGCCTTTGGCCGAGCACAGAGGGCAGAACGGCTATCAAGCAGACGGACTGGCAAGGACGCCTTGCCAGCGAACTAATAGGGATAAATAAAATTGCAGGCATGAACTTGCCAAGAGAGGCATGAAGAGACGGCTAGTTGTAGAGGTATAGATGGAGATAGGAGACAAGAGACGGGAGACGGAAGTAAGCGCGCCTTTCACCTGACCTGTTCTGAGCATGGCCTCGAAAAAGGGGGCCTTCTGCAACGTGCTCTTGCAAATGCGAAAAATTTGCCCTCCTACATTCAAGCTAACGAACGTACTCCCAGGTGCAGCAAGCATCTTGTTCGGTTTTTCATGGACTCTCCACGAAGTGCTAGAGACAAGCAAGACGGTTCACAAACTGCAGTAACGAAATTAGGGCCAAGGTAAAATGTAATATTACTGATTTCATAACTTTTAGGTGCACACACACAGCTTCTCAGCAGAATTGTGTAGAATCGAGCCCGTCGATATCTCACAAAAACCTCGATCACACGTCTTTGAGTGTAGACATGTGTAGACTCGAGCGATGAAGAAGCCCTGGTGGCGGGCGGGCCGGGACTCGGTCCGGGAGGGGCGACACAATCAAAAGAGATTTGAGGGGCCACGCTAGGCCGTATGAATTAGTATGAACCTACACACGAAAGTACACAGTACGGTTAGGAGTAACGATAGTAGGATGGTTAGCGGCCGCCCGGGTTACCAATTTTACGGTTACGGTAGTCGTTTTTAGTACCATGACCATGGTAGTGGTAGTATTACATATTTTTCCTAATACTAGTAATCTTTCAACCTGTTTCATCTAGTTTTACCATCAAATCTACAATTAACAAAGGCTACAGAGTAAACACCATTGTTCTATCAATGTTGCTAAACTCTTAGATCTGAGATAATAATCATAATATCAGAGATATTACTCTATCACTATAAATGATGTCATTATGTCATGATTATGATGCTGTAGTACCTTGCCAATTATTCAACTGTGTGATGAAACATATCATGAATGCGAGCTCACTTAGTGAGGCCTGCCAGTGACATACTGATTGATTGATTCATCCAGCGGACTCCAACGAAAATGCGACCTAGGGGGGTGACTGGGGGGGGGGTGTATCGCTGCTTCCCCACCCAGACTTCGGCTGGTCAACCCTAAATGAACGCATAGTTTGCCTCTTCCAGCCGGGGGGGAAACACAGAACAAAAAAAGAAGAACGAAGAGAGGAACAAAAGCAAAAAGATTGTCTCTCTTCATGTGTGTGTATGTATATGTGTGTGTGTGTGTATGTGTGTGTGTGTGTGTGTGTGTGTGTGTGTATGTGTGTGTGTGTGTGTATATGTGTATGTGTGCATATGTATGTGTGAGTGACAGAGAGCGAGGATGGTCATCAACCCGGCCCTCACAGGCATACACAAACAAAGATAAAATCAAGATGTGAGCAAGGAAGAATGAGGCCTGGACGTATGGATGGAAGGCTCCCTTCCAGTCAGCTTGAGCAAGGGGAATAGAGATGGAGACTGACGAAGCTGAGAGAGTCTCTTTTCATGTGTTTGTGTGTGTGTGTGTATGTATGTGTGTGTGTGTATGTGTTACCATCTGTATGTGTGTGTGAGAGAGAGAGAGAGAAAGAGAACAACCCACTTCGCCTCAAGCGCCCCTGCAGCTCAAACGCCTCCCCTCCCTCCTCGGGAGACCCCTGCAGCCCCACCACCTCCCCTCCCTCCTCGGGAGACCCCTGCAGCTCCACTACCCCCCCTCCCTCCTCGGGAGACCCCTGCAGCTCCAGCGCCCCCCCTCCTGGCAATGCCTAGCTTTTCGTCCAGCCCGACCGCCACCAGACTCATCCAGACGACGTAAGCAGTGATGTTGGCGTTCTGGCAGAAGAGGCGTCGCACGATGAGGTACACGCGCTTGCCGAGGAGAGGGTAGAGGAGTTGGACAAGGAGATACTTTCTGTGTTTTTTCTGATTCCCGTCTAAGATGATGACGTACAAACTCTTCGGGAAAATCTCCTCTGCTCTTACCTCCAGCATTTCACAAATGTCACTATACGCTTCCGTAAGCCTCATTCTGTAGCCAGGGAGCGCTTGTTGAACAGCAAGAGAGCACCTGCTGAATACTTGCTTGGCGTGCTCTAGCTCAGCGTTGCGTTGAAAGCGATCTTGGAAATCATCGCATCCTGTGCCATGATTCTGGCATTTGTGAGGGAGGAGGTGGTGTACGGGATTTGAGAAGACGCCTCCCCGCACTTTGCCACATGGGAGACGAAGGTTCCAATTTTGTGGTCCAGTAAAAAAGGCTGAGCATCTGGGTTTTTCAACAGACAACGTGCACAGAAAAGGAGGAAGAACTTCTGGCTGTTCGGAGGGACGTATGGGGGAACAGTTTTCTTTGGAGTTCCAAACTGCTCCACAAATTCGGCCGTCTCCATCATGCCGAAGTCTCGAGGGGCGAGGGCAGCCTCAACATAGTCGGGACGGCTTGCAATGCCATTCCTGAGCCTCTGTGCCAAAAGGTCAACAACTGACTCAGTTCTCGGCTGAGTCGGCTCGGCCATGATGGTCGACTGAGAGGGGAGAGAGAAGAAAGGAAAAACTTCACTGCACTGCGTCTCATGACAAGACAAGACTAGACACAGTGAACAGTAAACTAGGAAGAAGCGGACCACTCAGTCTTGTTTCCCAGTTTCCCACATACAGTGAGAAAGCACTGATCACTGCCGAACTGCAGCCTTCGTCAATTGTCCGTCTGCTCTGATAGGGGACAGAAGAGAAACGATTCCATAATTTTGACCACAAGTAAGGTTGACCTTCGTTTAAAAATTGATTTTCGAAAGTTGAAACGGATTTGAAGGAGACGGATTTTTTTTCAATCCATGCGTCGCGCTTTTTTTGTATCCTTTGCCGGGGTCTTGGCCCGAACTACTATGGTAGTGGTAGGGGCCCTTGGGCCTCCAAGTTACCGCCCCATGGTTACCAAAATGACGGTAACTCGCCGCCTCCCCAAGGGGCCCAGTAGTAACTCCTAACCATACTGTGTACACGAAAGCAAAAAATTCAAGTTCTAACTTCTTATGACTAGTTTTGACTAGTTTTGACCAGGCACCTTTCCGTAATCTCCTTGTATACAAGTAAAAAACTAGATTTGTGAGGTGGAATATAAAGTAAGCTACCCGCTTAAAGTGATCTTTAGTAATCTTGAGGGAGACCAACATTGTGACAGGTAGAGAACACGTAATTAGAAGGATTGAAAAAGGACTTAGATATCAAATCGCTATATACAAAGCAGAGAAACACAATGATAAATGTCTGCATCTTACTACATGTTTGATTATAGCATCCAGTCATATCTGGATCAAGACACTTACGTCACTGACGGTCACTCTCGTCCGGCCAACACAAATTTCAAATACAGATTCTTTCTAAAAGAAAAATGAGCCTTTAATGAGATAATTTTTATCTACTGATACTCATACTGCACGGTGTTTTTATGTCTGCTTTTTAACCAGTAATCAGATAAATACTGTGGAGGTTAACGTTAACGAAAAATAGAAGAAGTTGCAGGAGCAATGAAGACAAGTTTGACAGCGTGAGCATGCATCAGGACAATGAGAACGCCGAGACCCGAAGAACCTTAAAATATGTGATTACTTATATTATTGTTATTTGCTCAGAGGCTAATTCTTATCCGAAAGTATACTAATTGGGCTTATGATACGGATGCTAGTATGGATGAAACATTTGTTATGATGTTATCTACCAGTATCTAGACTCATATCCGTTCATCATTACAACGGATCGATCAAAACCATGAATTAGCAAATCTTCCAATAAAATTTAATTTGAATCATTCGATGCGATGACTGACACGGTTTTTTCATTAAATTTGATTAAGTTAAGAGCTTTGCTGTTCCTACGTGCTTGCTACGCTTCCTTCAGGAACCTGACTGATCAGCGTCTGGAGCCTCTTCTGCACGCACACACGTACAGAGGCAGCCGGAAGGTTGCATGGATTGGGAATCATTTGACGTGTGTGTTTGATTTGGAGAAGCAGACCGATCGATCGCACATGCATAAAGCACAAAAGAAGAAACGCAGACACGAAGAGAACAACAAGAGGGAGAGGGGTGGGGGGGGAGAGAGGGAGGAAGGGAGAGTGGGAGGGAGGGAGGGAGAGTGGGAGGGAGGGAGGGAGGGAGAGAGAGAGAGAGAGAGAGAGAGAAACACAAACAGACAGACCAACAGACACACAGACAAGCAGACAAACAGAAAGAAAGAAAAAAAAAAGGAAGGAAGAAAGAAAAGAAAGAAAGAAAGAAAGAAAGAAAGAA